>ML211295.1:0-38821 GCA_004369055.1 Polyporus arcularius HHB13444
GCCTTCTTCCTGCGGTCGTACGCCCGCCTGGAGACAGCAATCTCGTCGTCGATCTCGCGCGAGACCCGGGCGGCGTCCTCGAGCTCGCGGATGCGGGCAGCGCGCTCCTCGGGGGTCTCGTCGATCGGCGGCTGGAGGGCCTTGGAGAGCGGGTCGTCGGGGTCTGGCGCAGCCCAGAAGGAGCGGGCAGCGACGGCGGCCATCGGGGCAGCGAGGTCAGAGGGAGACGTGCAGACCTCTCTGCTGTGCCCGCTCACAATCCCCGGCCTCTGCACAGCCCTCCCGGCCCCGGCCCGTCCGCGTCCGGGGCTCCGCGCGCTATCGCCAGACTGCACGCTGCTGGATACGGGCAGCTTCCCGCCTTCGCGCTGAGACCCCCGCTGCTCGTTCCCGCCCTGCTCTGTGCCCTATGACGACGCTCTCGCTCGCGACACATGGCTGCCCGGCTCCGGTCGCTGCGCCGTGCTCGCCCAATGCTCATCCAGTCCTCGCTGACCGTGACCCTCGCTCCTGCTCACAGGGCACTCTATGCTCGTATGCCCTTCGTCAACCTCACCTTGCCTCCTCGCACCACAGGATCCGACGCACCAGCCAGCAACGTCTGCGTCCAACCCTGGCCTCCCGACCGCGTCCGCTGGGCGACTCACGGACAACGCACGCGTCTCCTCACTTTGCTCGGCCGTCGCTCCACCCACCTCCTCTGCTATGCTGGGATGTGCTATCCACTCTGCGCCCAGATCTCCACAGCTCTCGGCGACGTCTCCTTTAACACGCACAACTGTGCCATATCTTCCTCGGCTCTGGCGACAGGTACGTCCCGCGCGATATATGTCAGCTCTCTCTGTGCTACCTCCCGGCATGCGCCCGCGTCCCTAACTCGCGCGCCCTACCCTCTTATCCCAGTGACGGATCGCAACGTAGCGGGTCCACATCTCCGCATACACGTGCATGGCTTTCGCCCTGTACGTTGTTCTCTCCGTCTCCCGGACGCAGTGCTCGAGCCGCATGCTGCGCGCTGCCGTCGTTGCAAGCCTGCACCTACGCTGCAAATCCGCGTCGTAGGAGATCGTGACACATGATCGCCCGGTGGGGGAGTGCCATAGGCGGTCTACGGCCGGCTGATGCCCGACAATGACATCGACAACCGTCGAGCGTCCAGCACGGCTCAAGGCCGGAAACCCAGACGAGACGCGACGCTCCGCGACCGAAACCCACTGAGCACACTTGAGGCAGCGCGCAGCGTACTCTACTCCGCGGTACCCGTCCTCGTCCTCGTCAAGTCCAATGCCGAGTCGAGTCGAGTTCCCGGCTCTCCCTGAGTCGGGTCGCCGGTATCCCAGCACCCGCACCCATAATGCTCATACTCATGAACGATCCCGGTCGTCCACTGTATGCGAACCTCAAGTTCCGTGACTCGAAGTCGCGTCCTTGGCAGTACCAGTACAGCAGTACGGCCAACCTCTAGGAGCCGGGCACCCCCCTGCAGTCCATAAAGACTCCCGAATCACGATCCCCCGCCGCGCAGATGTAAGTAAGTACTCGCACCCATCTCCGTCCTCCGATCTCCGTGAATCCGGGACTGGCCTCGACTGCCACTGCCACTGCCACTGGCCACTGGGTGTCCGACCCCAGGCAGACTTCGCTCGTCGACGTCCGCTGGGGAAAGTCCGACTCGAAAGCGCGTGCCGGAGCCAGTCCTCAGTCGAGTGCACTGTGCGTCCGCAGCGATGAAGCCGGGACGGGACGTCCTGCTTCAGCACCTAGCCGTCTCTCGACTCTCGACTCAGTCCCTAGGCCTAAGTCTCCGTGTCCTGAAACTGGAACTGGATGTGCGTGGACGGCTACTCAGGCTGCCCAGCATCATGCATGCAGCATGGCGAGGCTTGCACTTCCACACGCGCTTGAAGCGATCCTTCGTGCAAGGAAATCAACCGGTTGTTCCACCTACTTACCTCTCGACCCAGGGGCCAGGACTAGCTAGTACCCGCCGCAAGCAAGTTCGTCGTCCGCGAGAGTTCTGAACGGTCGGGCGCGCGGCGCGCGGCGCGGGCATCACGGGCGTGACAGACGCGTCTGTCACAGCCTTAATTGCGCGCGCCCGTCGCGCTGCTCTCCGCGCCACCAGCCACCACAACCACCAACCCTCTGCCTCCCTCTGCAGGCTCGAGTTGCGGTTCGGGACGCACCAAACTGCGGCTCTCGCTCCCTCTTTCTGGTCTGGGCTCTGTCGTGGGTGGTTCCGCCCGTTATTTCTCGTCGTCTTCCTTCGTCCCCCCCCCCGTTCTTAACCACCCAGCTTCCTCGCCCGCAATCATGCCTCACAAAGTTCCGACGGATTCTCTGCCCATAATGCGGTCCCCAAATGTAACCACCCGACCACCGAAAAGGGGAGCCCAATTCGACGGTACGCGGGCCGAAGCCCGCATGATAAGGCAGCGACTCTGCGAGATCGAGCAAGAGCTCGAGGACAGGGATGCGCTCAAGAGTCACCCGGTGAGTTGACCGCATCGCCCATACGCCGACGAGCGCATACTGACTGAGACTGTGATAGGAGGACATGCGGATCCTGTTTGAGTCGTTCGCGTCTGTCAAGGCGGAGTTCCAGCCCTTGGACGGTCAGTCATGGGACACGCCCGAGGGTCGCGAGAGGCTAGCGAAAGACGTGCGTATACTTCTCTTTGGTATTTCATGACTCTTTGGTATCTAACATGGTTATGACGTACAGGAAGCCGCGCGGAACCGTGCAAATCACCTTACCCCAGCCCGCGCACACCGCCTCACCTCAAGGCGCTCCCGCGCGTCCATCAAGTCATCGACAGTCAACTGCAGGGGAAGTTCCACAGCTTCAGGCTGGGAGCCGTTTCCAACCACCGACGCCCCCGATCTCTCGAGCGACGACATCACCCTCTTCCGACCAACGACTCCCTCGCCGCACGAGGCAGCTGAGGACGACTCCCCCAGCCGCGACCTGCAGCGCACGCCTCTGCCGAGCTTCTACAGGGCCACTACTGACGGGGATCGCATGGTGATCTCCCTCGAGCACCCCGACGATGACGCGGACGCGGACGCGGACACGACGTTCTACGCCGAGCTCGCAACCCCGCAGCCGGTTCGAGCAGACGATCAGAGGTCCCCTTGGCTTATGCGAGTTCCCCGTCACCCGGGCCGTCCTGCCTCCCCGCAGAAGTCGCCCTCTCGTCTCCCTCGCCCTACCAGAAATCCTCAGGACCGTCGTAAGCCCTCCCCCGTCTTCTCGAACCCGAAGAGTTCCGCTGCTGCTGCTAGGGCCGGGTCGTCGACGGCGCCGATTTGTGCGTTGCGTACGCCCTCCAAGCCGGCCAAGGTATCCCGTACCAAGTCCCGTACCGTCCTCGGGAGTTCGCCGACTACCAATTACGGCCCCGTCTTCACCGCCCCCGCTCCTCCCGGACCCGGCACCACAAGTCAATCCACGTCCCCACAGAAGCGACCAGCCCCCGGTTCGTCTTCCACGACGACCCACCTTCCTATCGCGGAAGCATGGTGGGTCGAGAAGTCCCGCCCCGCCAAGTCTCCCTCCCGAGTAGTCTTCCCGCGAACCGAAGACCCAGCCCAACCTCCCACCAGGCCCATTCCTGCGCGCTCGCAAAATCATGGTTATGGCCCCGTCTTCTCGCGTCCCTCCGAGCGCAGTGCCGCACCCCGGCCCACCTCGCCTTCGAAACGATCACTTCCTAGCTCGACATCGACGACGACGCGTCGTCCGGGTACCAACATCGCGCGGTCACTGGCAGGCGACGCGGACAAGTCACGCCCCGTCAAGCGCGAGCCCCCCTCTCAGAGTCACACCCCAGTCTTCTTCCCCCGCACGGAGGACCCAATCGAGTCTGATTGTTCTACTGGCACTGGCACCGTAGAAGTTGGCGCCCTCCCCGAACGGCACCGCACGGAGACTATCAAGGCGTCTTCGTCCCGCACGCGGAAGTCCAGCCAGTCGCATGGGTCCGGCTCCCGTGCCAAGGCTTGGGTATGAGTGCAAGGATATCAGTCAATTTCCGTCACGCCTCGGGCCATCCCTACGCTGCTTCCGTTTCTCAAATGAATTACATCTCCCGAGTAACTCCATAGGATAGTCCTCTCGGACGCTCACAGCATATCTGACTCCCTCATCGCACGTAAGTACCCTCAATATCATCCCCATCTCAGCCTGTAGTTTCCTGTGATAGTACCCGCTTTCAGCTCTGTGTCGCTCATCGTGCTTACAAGGAATATATCTTCCCCTTTTCTTCACCTTTCACCGAGCTCTCGTCGTACGGCCGTCTACCGCCAATCGCGTTAAGGTATACCCGTCGACTTATGATCCACCGTCCGCTTTGTATTTGCACACTACGAATAGCTACCTCGCGTTCGTCTTCACCGAGCTGCTGACTATCCAAAGGTTCTCTGGCTTTCTCCTTTTGTCTAAATGGACAGCGAGTCAAGAGCACGAATTCGATATCCTGGGTTGATGTTGATGTTAACGAGCCCGCACGATCTGCAGACTACCGCCAGAGCCCGGACTCGCATGGGCAACCTTCCCGGCGATACGGACACTCAAACTGCTCCTGCTGCTGCGGGGAAGGACAGGTAGATAGGCCGCGGGCCGTCGGTGGTTTGGACGAGTTGGTGATCATGAACATTCAGCAGGCCTCAGTCAGTCACAGCTCCTTGCTTCTCCCAGCCACTCTGGATCTCCTGGAGACGTTGGCAAGACCACTCACTCGCATCATTGCTCCGGATCCGAGATATCCCTATAAGTACCCTTTTCAAACATTACAACCTGTCTCCCTGCGTCGTCCGAATTTGAGACCATGGCAAAAGCTCGTACCCCAATACGTCCGATGCGCCACGCCGTGCGGTTCAGTTCCAGTACTTCTGCGCATAGATACCAAGGACATCCTTCGCAAGGACGTTCGTGTACGGCAGCGCGTCCGCACCCGTGTACACCTTCTCGCTCTGCAGCGCGTTCAGCGCGATGAGCAGGTCATCCTGCGTGAAGTTGTCGAAGACGAGGTCGATCGGGGTGTCGTCAGAAAGTCCCGTAGGCGCGTCCGACCCCGTGTAGTCCGGCGTGGGGAAGAACGGCTGTCCCACGCAAGAAAGGTCGGAGGTCAGTACTCGCCGGAATGCGCTGCTGGGAAGACGTACCAGAGGCGTGTGTGGGATGTCGTCGCCGATACCGGGGCAAGACTGCAGAATCGAGTGGTATGTCAACATCAGCGCGAGACTGAGAGGGAAAAAATGAGCGTCGCACATCGGAAGTGACATAACCAAGCGTCGCATTCTCCGTGTCGCGACGCTCGGCAGAGGCCCGTCGGCCCATCTCCGCCAGCCACGCCCTGTACTGCACATCAACGTCTCCGCGCGCATAGCGTTCCTCATCCTGCTCGCGCCGCCTGCCCAGAGTCGCAGCACCGTTCATTTTGGGCAGGACCTGGCGTGCCACCGCCAGCGGGATATTGGGGATGTACGAAAAGAAGTTCGCAAAGGGCGACGCCGTGAGCTGGTCGTTCTTCGTGAACGGCCCCGCGTAGATGTCGAAGCGCTGCGAGCCGGCGGTGGCGATCATGATGTGCGGCACGTCCGCGCGGGTGTTGTTGACGGTGAGCGAGTAAGTGAGCGCCTCGGCGAAGAGCGAGAGCAGGGAGTCGTTCGACGGGTATGGGGCGCTGTTCCCCGTGACTCAGTGAAAGGTGGTCTTGGGTGCGTAGAAGAGATGAGGACGTACCGGGTGAGCGTAAAGTCGTGCGGAGCTGTGCCGTAGAGCATGTTGAGCGTGAACTGCTTTGCGAGGTCATTGAGGCCCTTCGTAATAGATTTGCCCTGCAGAGTATCAAATGTTGCATTCCGTTGGCGAGAGTGGTACTGCGCAGGGGTCAGAGGCAGCGACATGTCCGTGCTCCACTCCGCATACCTCATATGTAACCCGGTTGGGGTCCAGATAACGACGGGAGAAAGTGAGATTCTTCGTTGATCCCTTCTTGTCAAGATTCGCGCCTGTGTGTTATGTTCGAAGGGAGCCGTGTCCATGAGCCTGAGGCATACGACTCACTCATCCAACCTGGGCGCATTCGTCAATACGGGTAATCAAAACACGAGGGCACACGTACCAACTGTCTCCATGTACCGTCCGCTCTCCAGAGCCATGGAGCGGCCATCATATTGCACTACGAGCGGTCGTGAGAATACAGAACAAGCCGCACACGCGCTGTAACTCACCGCAATCCCGGATATGAGTATGGCCTGCGAAGAATTAGCATGTGGGGCATGTGGATGCGACAACACCACATACCTCCGAGGATGAGGATCGGCGTGGTAGGATGAAAAGCCCGGATAGCGTTGAACACAGTCGGCCAGTTGTCCGATTTCTTGACAGGCATATGTCTTCAGACTCCGTCAGTACGTGCGTCCTCATCAACATCGGTGACAACGGCAGGCAGACGTACCCGGCGAGTAGGAAGAAGTCTGGTTCGTCCCTGATCGCCTCAGCGAACTAGGTGGCATTGGCGAAGGTGAGCATAGTATCGAGCAGATGGCGGACTGAGGTGGCGCCGTACCCAGTGTTCCTTTACCATGTCTTCGACTTTTTGGACGATCGTGTTCGCGTCATTGCCTGTGAAGTCGAATAGGACACCAAGCGAGGTGACCTTGCGGCCTCTGCCGAGGAGAGGGTCGTGAGTACATATATGGAGTCAAGTAGACATGAACGTGCCACCGACTTCCTGGTCTTGAACTTCACGTAACGATCTAGCAAAACATAATCTGTGAGCGATCCCGCGCACCGTCAACCACAAAGCGCAGACCTACCACCGACAGGCACGCTGACATTCCTGCCAAACACATCAAGGACGGTGATGTTGACGTTCGACGAGAGGTAGCGTCCGTTAAGCTTGGGCGCGAAGGTCTTGTGCATGTCGTACGTCACGTTATAGACGTACAACTCGTGGCTGTATGGCACAACGGTGAGTGTGTATACAAAATACATCCATTAGGAGGTGCGCGCACTTCCCGATGGCCATGACATCGTAAGGCAGTTCGAACAGGAACTTGTTACTCTGAAGTGAACATCAGTATCCTCGTATATCTCTGGCAGTACGACTGAAGTCCGAATGTACCTCGTGACCGTCTACTGCCCCAGCAGGGAATCCGTCTGAGAGGCCGGTACCTGCAGAGCGTGCGCCGCGCTGGCCATCAGCTACTCATTGCGCCTGTCATCAGTACGCATCACTGATACGCTGCGCACCATCATGTAGATCCCCAGAGTCGACTAAGAGCAAATCAACGTCTTTTTCCTGGGGGCGATGTCAGTCGCATCGATCTGAAACACTGCGCTGACAGCAGGGATACTGACAAGCGCGAGCTGCTTCATATGGGCTACGAAGGACGCGAAGTCGCCCAGGTCACCGCTACGAAGTTTATAAGTACTCGGCGAGCCATTAGACGAGGGGCGACGTACCTATAGTTCGGCTCGGGGAAAGAGGATTTCTGGTGTCCTAGGAGCCAGCCGTGGCTGTCCGTGGTATGGATAATGTTCACATCACCCCATTCCAACGGCCGACTCGGCGGTGCCAGCTGGACCTGCGGGTAGGCGCGACGTTCGTGGACGTGGCCGTGCCCGTGGGCATGGTCGTCCCCAGGACACGCCCGCGCTGCCAGTGCTGCAAGCGAGAGTGCACACAGCGGCGTGAGCCAGTGCATTGTGAGAGATGCGAGGCACGGAGACGCGTCGCGGTCGAGTCGGCTCTTATACGCTGTGACGGCGCCTCAGAACCCCGCGAATGTCGGATCGCGCCCGGATGCGGTGAACGACGTCGGCATTCGCTGCCAGAGAGATTCCCCGGATGGCTGACCGAGTTTGCTCATCTGCACATTAGCAGAACATCGATGAGTGTGTCGCGGACCATCTTCAGCTCAGTCGGTGCTGTGAGTCCCGGACTTCTACACTAGAGTGCAGATGAGGCCTAAGTCCCGAACGCTTCACATCCGAAGTTCGTTCAACCGCAGTCTCGTGAAAGCGCCGGGCTACTTGGATTCCTCATAGAGATCACAGACGTCCATGAAGCAAAAGGGGGCGGTACGCGGTTCTTTGACACAGTCGCCGCCGACTGTCATCGGAACGGTTGGCTACGGGAGTCTGTATGAAGATGGATGACCCGAGCTACGAGCTTGCCTTGCTCAGGAATCTGATCGCTGGAGGACCGCGACATCAAGCGCGATCCCGGCCTCCTCGAACGACCGAAACAATCCCGCCTTAACCTCCCCAGCCTTCCGCGAGCATGCAACTTCGTCCACCTCCCTGTCCCCGAAGAGAGTCCCGAGAAGCCCGGGTTCTTCAATCACCACGCCAAGTCGCGCGAATGCGGGATAGTCGTGGCTGACGAGCACACGTGCTAGCGCATTGCATGCAGGAGCGCAATTCTTCAAGCTGTGCACGGTCGTGACGAGCCTCAGTTCCAGCTCCCGGAGTGCAGGGAATGGAGCCGTCGTACGAGTATGAGCCACGTGCGACTCCGAAGCACCAGAGAAGAGTCGGACGGCTTCGTCGAGGAAGTAGGGTGAGATGAGTGGCCCTTCATCGATACTTGCAGATATCCCCAGCCACCCTCCTCCTGGGCGTATTGTGAGCGCCATCCGTATGGTTGTCGTGTCCTCTGCGTCATAGCAGATGGTGAGTGTCCGAAGGGACCTGCACCTGCGCAGCACGTCGAAGACGCGTACGACCGTGTCCCCTGCAGGCACATATGTTAGTACCTATAACGGCTGGAAACAGGGTATGCGTACGGTGCGAGGGGAAGACATTGAAGCGATCCGGGAGGACCTCTTCGTCCGACACTGGGACATCGTGCAGTGTAACCCCGACGTGGTGCAGTTGCGGTCCCAGAGTCTCGAGGATAGGGAGCCAGCCGAGGACTGTACACGCCTCGAAGATCTCGAGCGATGTGACGGATCGGAGAAGTCCTGAACGCACAAATGCCTGTGCACTGTGCAGGGCGCGAGCCGACGCGGTGTTGTCCGGCTGTTCGAGCAGAGCTGTCATGTATTCCCCAATCGAAAGGGACACTGTCTTGAGCGAGGTGTCCTGTGTGGAACACGGCTCGAAGGCCCCTGTAGCGGTTCCTGAAGAGATCGACAGCGACGTTGCGTCGACGGCTTGCACGAGTGATAACGGCAGGGGAAGGAGCCGGCTGTTCTCGCAGCGGAGACATTCGAGGCCAGGCAGGGATTGTACAGTCGAAATGATGTCCGAAAACGACTCGAAGGCGAAATGCACGAGCCTCAACGAGCACAGGCGGTGGAAACGTGCGAGGTGAACATGACCGGCGACGAACGGGGTCCATCTGATCTCGGCTTCACCTTTCTTCTTGTCCGCCACAACGGTCACGGCTCGGACGTAGTCGGTGAGCTTTGGGTTACCGTCGAGCAAGGGACCAAGCTCCGCAGCTCTGTTGCGCGCCCTTGCAACTGGCAACGCAGAGCTCACCAAGCCCGCCGCGGGGGGATGTTCAGTGAGTAGAGGCGGAGATGAGAGCGAATCACGGAGCGAATAATCAAACGTAACTTCCGCGAAGAGATGGAGGCGGGAACGATGCAGCCAGGCGCTACAGACGAGAGCGCATCTTCCCAGTGCACTGACGTCGTCCTGCAAGTAGTCGATGGCACCATCAAGTATGTCCTGGGGCAGAGTGGCCATGAACAACGGGTGTGGAGAGCTGTGCGCAATATGCGGGGTGGAGGGGGCCAAGAGGCCGTGCTTGATACGGGCTTAGTATATACGGGTCGAACTGCGTAAGCCTGTGCAGCTGCTACCCAGCCTTGTCACAATCTGTCGCGGGGGCTCAGTAGGTCTAGAGCTATATGCAGTGCAAACACGTACCGTGCCCGGACGTTGGGCCGCGCTAGGATCGCAGTCCGGATGACTTGTCGTGCGGATGAGCCGTGGCAGACTGGCAGTCAGGCCTCAGGACGCAGTAGCAACCGTTAACCGCCGCAGGGTTCCGCTACGAGATGGGAAATCGTGGTCCAGCTCGTCAGCAAGTAGATACGCGTAGTGTCGACAGATCTACCCACCAAGCTTCTAACCGACGGCGGTAGTACATGAGTGAGACTGGTTGAAGTCGCAAGTACTTGAGTCGTACAGCCTCAGTCCATCAAGCATTACGTAAGTGTTTCCCCCGCAGAGGAAGCGCCTTCGCCTCAGACCTTTGCTCTCAACCTCGACGGTCCCACGACGGTCCTGGCAACGTGCGTTCTTGACCTATTAGATGCTTCGCTTATGGGAACCCATACGTGTCTGATTACAGGGCAAAGAAGTCGCGGACCCATGATAGTACTTAGTGCGCACTGGCTTTCACCGGCCACCAACCAATGTAAGTATCGCACCGTGACAACCCTAACATTCACGCTTCTCGACATATCAGAAGCTCTACCTTAGTATTACGGCCGTAATAGCGACTGCATGGGTCTAGGACAGGTTGTCACCTGTGCCAATCAACCCGCAGCATCAAGCGCCGTCCTGTCAGACTCAGCCATACGCTGAATGCCACACGAATATCCTTGCAGGATCGCCATATTCCAGCACATCAGACATGTCCCCGGTGCCTCCAGAACTCTTAGCTATGATTGTTGACTACCTCCACGACGACTGGCGCAGTCTCGTTGCGTGTGTTCGTACGGACTCCGATCTGCTCTCCTGTCCAGCGATACACCACCTCTCTCAGACCGTCGACGTCAACCACTACACCTCAGGAACGCTGAGCTCGGACCTTCTGGAGTTCTTGCATACTTTTCAATCCGAATCTCACCTCCAACCGCTGCTATGCTCCCTCCATATCCACGGTTCTCCAGATGACTTCCCATCCGGCACCTTCCCAGCATTCGTCGACTTCGCCCACTTCCAAAATCTACGCTCCCTCGCCTTGTCGTATCTTCTCATCGACCTTCCACAACGGTTCTGCCGGGTCATATGCAACATCTCAGTCCTCGAGGACCTGTCTCTGTATGGCCTCGCACGCGTACTCTCGCCTCCCGGGCGATACCGCTCTATCCCCGACACGCCGCCCGCTCGCGGCGGTGCAGCGGCGCTCAGGGCGCGTCTTAGAGTACTGCGGATAGGTGCCTCCGCCGCCTGCCATGGACTGTACTCCACTATCGCTGAACTCCTCGGTCGGGACTCCCCCCACGGAGAGGACCAGCTTACACTGCGCGTGTTCGAAGTGCATTTTCACGACGCTCCTCGTTCGGAGGAGTGGATGAAGATGATCTGCACCCCGGCCCGCCGGGCCAGGAACCTGACTCGTCTGGGCGCGACAATAGTGAGCCCCGTGGACGAGCAACCAGATACGATTGGTGAGCACATCCTCGCCTTGCATATCTGTGTTCGCGCCTTCCTGATGTACGTTTCAGACTCGTACTCTCCATTCAGACACATGTCCTACTGCAGGGCACTTGAGTCGCTATCCATTCGATACTGTCCTGTCAACGACCACCACATCTTCGAGGACCACGTACAGCATGACGGCAGTCATATGCACTTCGTCCGCCTTCTGGCCCAGTTCCTGTCGTCCGTAGACGGGCCTTGTAGCGAGCCCTCTCCTCGATTTCCCGCGCTCAAGGAGTTCACCTTATTGTTGCGAGGACCCGCCATGGAACTGCTGCACGAGCACCTCGAAACCGAACCATTCTCCGTTCTCGCGACTTCTTTGGGACGCTCGCTGTATCCGCAGCTGCGACAGATCACCATCGTCATCGAGGCTACACTCTCCGGAAGTAGGAACTCTACTCGGTCAGACGTAACACCCGGAGAGGCGGAGATGTGGGATGACTACATGTCCGCGGTCGAGGTAGCGCTGTCACCCTTGACTGACGAAGGAGTCACGATACGGGCGGAATACCAGTACGTATGATACTGTAGATTCACAACGGATCGCAGGACCGATCTACGGCGAGACCAGCATGACCGCTACCCCCACCTCTATACGATGCTCTTTGAATCCACATAGCAGATCCAGGATGCTCCTCTCCTGCCCATCTCCCAACACCCTGTCGCTTTCCACCCCGGAAAGGTCCGGAGACTTATCGGGGTTCGTCCACACGAACGGAGACCTTTCCGAAGCAAGAATATTTCTCTCTGACCGCCGGAAGGCGCGCCAAACTGTCCAGAGCACTGGCACACTCCGCTGCGGGATCCAACAAATACGAGCGATAGTCCCTAGAGGCTTGATACTGCATGCTCTTCAGGCTGCGATCAGGGGATGTAGAGGACTTCCAGGAGAACAGGCGATGCGCTGGCCGCTCGCGATAGCATGAGTGGTCCTTTCGAAAACGCGCTGCATAAGCGTGCTCATCGTATTGTACTGAACGAACAAGGAACTAAGCTCCGCGCAAGGACGCAAGGCGTCGTACACGTGCAAGATGTGTACACCTCCGCGCCGTGCGTACGTCAGTCGAGCGACGCGTTCAGATTGATGGAGGACTTGCGGGCGCCTTCCGCCATCTCGCCCCACACGACGGTCTGCGCAGTGCTGCAAATCCCCAGTGATGCAAAGAACGAAGCCATGCCGCACATCCGCGTGCCTAGCCCCGGAGATCATTAGCACTCGTGCCTGCACGAGAGCGCTCGCAGACCTCGAGGATTTCGTCTCCGGGTTGGATTCTCCGATCGGCTTGCCCGTAAAGCGCAGAGCCTTCGGCAGATGCCATGCACGGGCTTGCGTGGCCGACGAGAGGCGAGGTGCATGCGACGCCGATAACCGCGGATGCACACGGACCCGCTCAAGAAGAGACAGGTCCTGAAGGATGGGCAGTCGAGCCGCGATAGCGAGAGGCTCCCGAGGGCCACCAGCCGGGGGCACAGAAACGGCATCGCCAACGCCGTGGACCAGGATGCGGAGTTTCCCTGTGTGCTCATGCCGCTCAAGCTCAAAAAGCGAACGTAGCGCACGATAGTCAGGTTCCCCTCAATGAGGGCGCGGAGCTCGGTGCGGCGAGAGCTGAGGAGCGGACAGGATATGGTGAGCGATTCTGGCGAAACGATGGACATCGGGAAAGCCGATTGCGAAAGACAAGATCACAACATATATATAACGAGCGTGTGTCGCCGCACTGATTGTCGATCGCCTTCTCACAGAGCTCGGTCGGCAGAACGTGGTGAGACGACATGGTGACTGCTTCCGGCGGGCGAGTAAAGCAGGAGAGGAGAGTGGGGTATGTTGGAAAAACGCAAAGTGATATTGCGTTGTGAAGCTTGTTACGCCAACCTTGAGCGTCAGTCTTCGAGAACATCAGTCCATGTAGAGACGTAAACGCAAGAGCGCACACACCGTGGAGTATTATGATAGCATAAGCCGCCCGAATGGAGTGAAGGTCATCCCGAATATCCCCTATGCGAACGGGCAGAGCGTCCCTCCTCCTGCTCCAGCGACTAGTATGGCCACGTCGTCCCATGGGCTTGTGCAGAGTCCAGAGATACTGGACAGGCAGTAGCACTCCCGGTAACTGACGAGGCCGCATCACAGCGTAAGGTTGACGTCCAGCGACACCCCAGAGTGTCCCTCAAAGTCGGCGAACGCCGCCCGCCACCGGTCCAAAAGCTCCTGCTTCTGCTCTCCCACAAGTCCGCGCGTGCGCCACGTCCGATTATAGCGAGCATAGGACTGGGACTGCACGCCGACGACAATCGCCCGGAAGCGCGGGTAGCGGGTCCGGGATAAGAGAGCTCGCGCAAGCCGCGTGCATACGTGGGGCTCCGCAGACACCATCTGCCCATCACGGTCGACCATGCCGAGCGTGAGCTGCTCGAGCGCAGGCAAGGGCACCTCCGGTCGCTCGAACAACTCGCAGAACGCTTTGAGGAAGTGGAGCGGCTCGACTTCTCGGGGACTCGCTTCGGGGCGGTGCTTCAAGCACAGCGAGGTCAAGACGGCACAGCCGGCGAGGGCATTCCCTACGAAAGTGTACGGGTCATCTATCGTGTATTCTGATTGTGAGTCAAGGACACATCATATTGTTCAAAGATACTTACCGTACTGTTGCAATGCCCGCAGAGTATGCGAAATCCGTTCCTCGCTCACTGACATGCTGAGATGTTGTAGCGTCCCACGGGCAGCACGGACGACAGGTATCCAGTGCAGATGTCGGTCGGTCGCGCCAAACGAAACGTCTAGGCTCTCGAGGTGCTCGGACACGCCCAGCTCCATGAATCGTCGAGCAAAGGCGTCCTGATCAACGTAGCCGTGCTTGACGACTAGTGTGCGCAGCTTCGGGCAGAACGGCCGGGGATCAGGAGTAGGGGGTCGTAAGCCGGAGAGGTGCCCTCCGCCGTCCGTGTCGTATCCGAGATAGTCCGAGAACTGCCCGGCAGTCATGTCATGGCATGCTAAGTACTCCAATGCCGGTAAGGCGTCTAGAATTTGGAACAGAGAGTCCAGAAACTCGAAAGTAGCGCGGTAGAAGATCAGCGAGCGTAGGTTCGCCAGGAGGCTGAAACGCAGCATCTTCTCTGGAAGTGTCCAGAGCTCGATGTCGTATATCTTCACAGAGCGTACCAGCAATGCAATGCGCAGATTTGCATCTGCCAGTCGCGCAAATCGCTGGCTGAGCATCCCGCGTAGCGAGATCTCACGGAAAAGGTGTCCGCGGGCCCGCCAGAGAAGAGCGTGGCATGTCAATGCACAGTTTTGGAGGGATAAGTTGTCTCCATCCAGGTAGTCCACAACGTGGTTGAGCAGCTCTAGAGGTAGTGCTGGTGGAGGGCGGCCCGGTCTTGACATCGTCGTTCGAGGACAAGATGATGATACCGTTCGCGAAACTCTCTTCAGTCTTGCCGCGCTGGGTCACATTGTGTGATGTCACGTACGCGCCGCGTGACGGCGCGCCGGGGCCGACAGCCACGCCCCCGTCATCGACCTGGACCTCTTCCTCATCGTGCTCGACGGTGAGCTCCGTCTCTCCGACTCTCGCGATTGCTTTTCTTGTCGTTCGTGTTCGCCACTCTCTGCCCTGGCATCCTCTGGCACCACATCTTGAAACCTCAATTCTTCACATCTTCTTTGTGTACGTCGCAAATATTCATCACGCTTTTTCTGCTAGCTAAGCTTTTCTTTTCCTTCAGTCAAGTCATACGCTAGTCGTATTACCGTTATGACCGCCATGGAGACTGCGACGGTTCGCCCGGCCAGGCAGCACGCCGCTGCGTCGACCCCCGCAATCAGCGAGAAGGCCCAGGCACGGATGATCAGGCAGAAGATACTCGAGCACGAGCAGCACGTGGAGGAGCTGGAAGCTCTGCAGGTTACTCCCGTACGTCGTAGAAACTTCGTCCCCAAGGCCGGCCGCTGACAATGAGCAGGAGGAGTTGAAGACTCTACAAGAGTCATTCGCTGCGGTCAAGGCCGATTTCGTGGATCTGGACGGCCAGTCATGGGAGACTCCGGCGGCGCGCGAGATGCTCGTTAACTGGGTGAGCCATCCTTGCATTTTGTTTTCGGAATCGGCGGACAGTCCGCGCATGAGGGCGGACCACCCAGGAAGTCACGGACAGTTTACACCGAGGCAACTGCCTGTAACACACACACCCCCTTCTCCGGATCGACGAGGTCGAACCGACTGTCTCCCCGTTTTTGCGCCGCGGTCGGTCAGACTCGCAGTTTCGTTTGATTCTGATCCCCAAATCGCCCATGCAATTGTTCAGAGCATCGTTCTCGAACCGTGAACTCTGAATATCCCTAATGTCACGTCCCCAGAACGTGCAGGCTCAAGTGGTGTGCCATGCACACGGTTTATTTCTCCTCCGTTACCTTCGCACCCTCTCCCCGTACGTCGTCATGCGTTTGTGCATGCGGCATCTCCCTGTTTACCGTTGGTCTGGGCTGCACACAGAAGCTGACCCCGAGGTACCTTTATAGCATGCCGAGCGAGCAACCCGCGAGCGGCCTGTGCCCGTGAGTCCAGGTGGCTTGCGTGTGCGCCACCAGCGACCGCGACGCTCGCTCGCAGCCGTCGTCTCCCCAGCCTCGGCTCTTCAACATCTCCCGCCTGTCGAGGACGAGGACGTCTTCAGCGATCAGACCGTCCGCGCCAAGCCTGCCAAGACCCCACTGGCTGCCTACAAAGCTACGGACGGGGTTCGAGAAGCGCTCCGGATGCGAAGGGAGGGTACACGCACCATGGACCTCCCTACAGTCTACGACGACGACGACCCCAACGACATCACACTCATGGCGCCTCCCGGACTGCTCGACCCGTCGCCGTCACGCTCGCAGACGGATTTTGCGCAGCAGCCTCCCGCGGCAGGCAGGCGCAAGTCATTGTCGGACCATGCGATGTCTGCGTCCCAATCGGCTCCCGTCTGCTCTTTCGTCGGTCGCTCGGCCCCTGCTCCTGCTTCCGCCTGCGCGCCGACGGTCTTCTCCAACTCACCGACGCTCAACCAGAGCCCGCCATCCTCAGAGGCGCTGGACGACGCAACGGTTCGCGCTGGACCCGTCCCCAAGAGGCGCGTTGGCTGCTCGAACATTGTCTCGACCGGCCGTATACACATGCACCCGGACGACGTCGAGACCGTCATGCACGAGTTCTACCCTGGCGCTGTGGGTTCCGCACCTCTGCACGACATACCCAAGCTCGGCGGTCCGGGGCCCGGCACGCCGGGTCTTGCTCGGTCTCCCAGCGTTGGTGGCTGGCAGGGCCGCGCGAGGTCCAGGTCCTCCGCTTCTGACGAAGGTGCCGGGCGCCGCCATGCGCTCTTGAGAAGTAAAGCCGCTGCGTCGGCACACGCGGACGTTGACGGCGATGGCCACGACATGCACGAGCGCGGCGTGGTGCGCTCGATGTCTCTTCGCACGGGGCGGAGTCATTCCGACGACAGCTGCGAGGACGTCGTCTCATGACTAGATCTGCGCCGTCTTCGTGACGCTTCTACGTTCACTTCTTATATCTGATGAGGTTATGACCTAACGACTCACGATGAGCATATTCGACGTTGCGGACGATGCTTTCATGGACAATGGACTTCCTCACACACGTCCCCAACCCTTGCATACGAACGATCTGTATCAATAATACCCGCTGTCTAGCTTCTTCGACCTTTGTTACTTCTCACACCTATCTCATGCACGCTTCACATCATCCAGTACTGACTGTCGCGAGTGGCTACCGAGACCGTGATGCCGCTCTCCTCAAACATCCGCAGCTGCGCCCGCAACAGCCCCGCCCTCGCATCCGCATTCCGGCTGCGCACCGCCTTGAGCTCCCTCCACGGACCATAGCCACTGCCCATCTCCTCCAGCTCCACGCGCAAGTGCCGGAAGCGGGGATACCGCTCTCGCGCGCACAGAATGTCCCTCAGTGCAGTCCACGCGTCCCCACACAGAGCGAGGCCCTCGACAGTGCTAAAGATGTCGAATGCGAGTGTTTCGAGCTCGGGGAACGGGACTTCGGCTCGCGAGAGGAGCGTCGAGAGCGCCTGTAGGAAGAACGGGGAGATCTGGGGTGTGATGGCGGGATCTTCATAGGCATCCGCGAGGCCTTCGGCGTAGGACGGTACGCCGTCGTACTTGATGCCCAAAGAACGCAGGTTCGGGCACGCTAGGAGCGCGTTGTAGAACTCGATGATCTTCTCTCCTGCGCGTGGGAGGAGTGTGTTAGTGCATTCGGGTATTAACGACGCTCCGAGAGCACAGACGACGTACTCAGATGCTCTATCGTCAAGTTTCGATAGAAGCCGACGTTGTCCCGGACCACGTCGTTGATG
Source organism: Polyporus arcularius HHB13444 (assembly GCA_004369055.1). Classification (NCBI taxonomy): domain Eukaryota; kingdom Fungi; phylum Basidiomycota; class Agaricomycetes; order Polyporales; family Polyporaceae; genus Polyporus; species Polyporus arcularius. The sequence goes on from ML211295.1 coordinate 17,768, forward strand.
GCGATGGCGCAATGCTGCAATTGTCGTCCGATGGAAGGGAGAAAGGGAAGCCAAGTCTGGGTCACTCCTGGGCCGCTCAGGAGCTCCAGGGAGACGAGAGACGAGAGTTCGCCCCTTCGAGCCAAACTCTCGGCTAGTGCAAAGGACTCGCACTGCGCGACTCCGTGGCGCGCTTGTAGATTTCGTATAGTGAGCTTCCTCAACGAGGCAGGTCGATGTTCGACTGCCTCGTTCACTGTGAGGGTGACGGGATTCTGAGGCGGGGTCCAGACTGGCTCTGGATGCGCGTCGGAGAAATGAACGCTGTCGAAACTGAGCGCAACGACGGCTGGGATAGCGGCTACGATGGATTCCGCGAGATCGGGCAGGGACTGACATGCAAGGTCCATGACCGCCACCTGCCGGATGTTCGGAAAGAGTCGTACTGCAGACGAGGCGTACGAAGCATCCCATTGCGGCGCGAAGCTGTCAAGGCCAATGATCACCCTGTCAGCGGCCTCCTCCGACGCCACAATGCAAACACGGCGAGGCATGAGTGCTATCTCTGGGTGTTGCTGCACGATTCCTTGAATTCGAGTGAAGCGGGCAGTGGGTATGCCATCACTGCGGAACGGTAGCGTCACTTCGGCGAATATGTTGTGCTGAGCGCGTGGGGTCCAGCTCCTCGATACGAGAGCACAGTTCGAGAGACTCTTCACATCACCGTGCAGGTAGTCGATGATGCTGTCGATAACCTCTTGCGCGAGGCGTATAGGAGCCATCATCGAGAGGCGAGGTGGGAGCGGTTAACTCCAACGATTGGAAGGAGCTACAGCACCCAGTAGCGGTCAGAAAACTAGCAAGCCATAAGGACAGGATGCGCCAAGTACTATCTCACCGGACCTTCGAGACTGTGACAATCTGGGAACGCAAGGTTCACCGCTGGCAGCTACTGGCGTACTGGCGTAAGTAACTCCGGATTTTGGACTCTGTCTGTTGAATTTTGAAGACGATGCTGAGCTCACAGATCGCTTCCAGCAATAGATGGTACTCACAGGAAGCTATGTGGGACTCGAACGTGAACTTCTGTATATCGCCCTCAGGCCTCAGGTTGGACTCAGGAGAAGGTCGGAAAGAACACGCGCTCGGACCAGCGCAGTGACAAGACGTTATGTCACGCGTATGGTCACGCGGCCGCCGCAAAGCCGCCTCGACCTCTTCTTCGTCGTGCCCCACGATGAGCACCATCCCATAATCCTTGGCTTCTAACTGAGGCGAGTACATTGAAGGCAAACATGCTCACCACACTCGGGCGACTCGGAGAACATCCAAGCACGCAAAATTTGTAGCGCGAGTAGAAATGGACGCGTTACATACACACACCCCGGTCCGCTCGTCAGTTGCCTTCCGATGTCATGAGGTTGACTGACATGTTCCGTTCGCTGCTCGGACAGTGGACAGGACTTGGCGCCGGGACTACTAAGTAATTCAAACGCAATTCCACATACCTCGCCCGTGCGGGAAAGGTTCTTCATTACTGGGTGAGTTGCAAGTCTTTGTGGTTTGCGTTCCGACATATGCGCGATTGTCACCGTGGGTAACCACATCGAGTCCCAGTTCACCAGTACTTGTTTTCAGAGTCATGAGAGTAGTGGTCTTGAAATTCGCCGCTCTTTTAGAGGGCGGGACTTCGAAGACCTGATTCCTTGAGTTCGCGTAACGCGTCATTACGCGAACTCCCGTTCATGCATTTACGGTACCCGTACTTACGCGTTGGCACTGCGCTTTGATCAACCTGTGAAATAAGTAGCGGCTGCCAGCACGACGGAGAAAATTTCAATACTCGCTCGCAGCGCCGCGCATCTGTCGATCCCATACACATTGTCGCGCGCGAGACTTCTCTCCCAAATGAGTTCGTCAGAAGTCGCTCGGCAAGATGCTCACCACGACTGTCTCGGGAGGTTAAGTCGAACAGACGCAACACGTACTTCGTCGCGTACGCAGGAAGGAGAATGACTTTGCCCCCCCCCCCCATTCAAGAGACGAGGACGACGAGGGCTTTGACGTCCCGACAATTCTAGCGCCACTGAGGATGCCATGATGTTCTCCCTGGAGCTCCCCGGAGCCAGCTATGATCTGCAGCTTCCACGCTATCATCCACACCAGGTCGGTTCCGCTTCCTATCCGAGTCATATTCCACATTAGGTCGTACTCATAGCCTTGTCACCTTTTAGGAGCGGGTCGTCAGGCGTTTATACTGCGAAGAGCGCGGACTTCCACACGAAATGTCAGACCTGGGCGCCATGCTTTCTCAAAGTCCCCGCCCTGGCCCGCGTCGGTACCTGCTCAAATACCAGAGGATCGCGCTGGGGAAGTCACTCGCAGATCCGACATGGGCACCAACGAGCGAAATGACCACCCAACCTTCCCATCGCCATTCGACTTCCATGCTCGTGAGCCCGTCACCCTCGTCGAACTTCGCATGCGCACACTGTCGGGGATGATCCGCCACAAGCCGCGTTGGTGGGAGAAAGTGCTGGACGATCAGCTTGTCGCGAAGTGGCGAGCAGAGATGGTCGAGTATGACGATGCCCGAATCACGCGAGCGGAAGAGTGGGACGAAGACGAAGATGAGGATTACGAAGGACGCACCAGCTGGCCGCGCGACGCCCTGACGGATGCGCAGCTGCACTATATCTTCGCCGAGTTGAAGTACGTCGCTAGGGAGAGAGACGAGAAGACTGGTATTCATGTAAGCGCCAGTTTCGTCTGTCTATGACCTCGCGTGCTGACTCTCGGCCTTCCAGGCAACTTCGGTACCCGGAGTGTACCAGTCTGCCTCACTCATCCCTGTTGACCTCAGGACTGCTCTCGTTTGGGGAGTTGCAGTTCTTGAAGACGTCCCTGAGGAAGAAAAGGACTGGCATCCGGGCTCGAAGTGCCAAGTGCTCGACCTCGTCCATCCCTCTCTATACTGCTTCCGGATCGGTAAGACCCTCGTGCAATCAGACGAAGAGCATCGACTTCCCGGGACGACTGCGCTAGCCTCGTACTCGCTGAAGGAGTACCTGGCGGGCCGCGACGACTTCGAGAACATCGAATACGATCTCGGCAACATCATCTCGAGGAACTTCCAGTGGCTTCCCACTGTGTTCGCGGTCTCAGAAGATGGCGAAGTGGAGCAGAAGGGCTACATCAACAACCTCCACCCTGTCAAACACGCGTCGCTCTACCACACCATCACCTCACTCCTTCAGCAATTCATCCCCATGTTCGAGAAAGTGCTCTCGGACGCTGCGAGCCCTGAACTCAAGCGTGTCATCGACGTCGATGTGTTCGAATGGTACTCTCATCTCTCCGATAGGAATTACGATGACGAAGATTATCAAGAATGGAAGGAAAACCGTTGGCCACGTATCCCAGATCCTCCGTCCTTCGTGCCGCCGACAGACGAAGACCGAGTCCACGTGAGCCTCAAAGGCCGTCAGATTCGCGTCATCGTCAAGCTCGCCAACATCATCCTGACCCCCGAGAAACCATCATACCCCGGCGGCTCGTGGCACGTCGAGGGCATGGCGAACGAGAAGATCGTCGCCACGGGGCTCTACTACTACGCCTCGGAGAACATCACCGAGTCGCGCCTCGCGTTCCGCGTGCAGGTCGGCACGGACCCGGATTGCGTCGACATGGAGTACCAGCACGACGACTATCAAGGCTGGCGCGCTGCATTCGGCTTCTCCGGTGGCGACCCGCTCAACCAGGAACTTGGGCACATCGTCGCGGAGGAGGACAAGTGCGTCGCGTTCCCGAACATCTACCAGCACCGCGTCGAGCCGTTCGAGCTCTCGGACCACTCGCGGCCCGGGCATCGGAAGATCCTCGCGTTCTTCCTGACGGACCCTTTCGCGGTCGTGCAGTCGACGGACATGGTGCCCCCGCAACAGCGCGAGTGGTATTTGACCGAGATGGAGCGCGTGGCAGCGTTGCACGAGCTCCCGAGGGAGCTGTTCGATATCATCACGGACTATGCGCTCGAGGGGACCATCACGCGCGCCGACGCTGAGGCGGATAGGGAGAAGCTGATGAATGAGAGGCGGAGATTCGTGGTACAGCACAACAGGCAGGTCTTCGAAGTCAACTTCAGCTTGTGCGAGCACTAGACGCAGTTTCGGTCGAATCCTTCGTCTTCTCATCGTCTCTGTGGACGATTCTGTTGTTCTGCCAGCATCGTAGGCTGGTTACAAATGTGCGATTTAACCACGATGACCTCCACCTAGGTATCAACACGTTGGGAACTGCTGTCCTCTAGATATGCCGATACCCAGAAGCTCCATGTTACTGCCGTCCGACCGAGAGTATCCTCATCCCGTACCTGCGTAAGACCGTCCCGCGTTGCGCATACCTGGAGAGAGACTCACTTCACTCGCCACCATAGCTTCACGACCATCCTAGTCTCTCGTTTCATGCTTGAGTTTCAATCCATTACCCAAAATCGGGCACATGACCAGTCGCTCGCTTCGTTCGAATCCGTCCAGTTCAACCACATCGTCGGATCGCTAGGGGCATCGCTTCCCGCGCCTGGAGAGGTATACTGGGATGCGCACGACGAACCTGCGGGGTCCCAGGACAGTCGTGCCGAGACTAGTGTCATCCGCACTTGTCTTCCCTAGTACCACGCCGGATCTGTAGTCGGAGATCAGCGAATACTGCTGAAGCCTGGGGAAGAGGTGTTCGCAGTTGCGAACGTGAAGCATCGGTAGCGACTGCCTGTCCTTCGCAGAGCCCTGGACGCATAACACTCGACGATGTACACATAATCATATATACCTAGACCGTGCAGATGATGACTCGTCAGCATCGCATCCGACAGCGGGGATCCGACCAGTAACGCACCATGCAAACGCAGTGTCCTCACGCATGCAAGACGATGCCATCTTCGGACTCACGCTAGTCCTCCTGAGCAGCATCATCATCCTCACTCCCTCCCTCTTCCTCCACTTCCACCCCGATCTCAACGCTCCCAACAGCCGGGAACCAGCCATACTGCCTCAAGTCAATCTTGAAGTCGCCCGCACGAGTCGTCGTCACGTCCACGCCCTCCGCAACAAGCGCGTCGCGCTGCCTCGACGCCCCATCTGTCCCGGGCCCGCGCGACGATACGATACCACTCGACGAGAGCACGCGGTGCCACGGCACCGGGGGGTTCGCGTTCGGGGACAGGAACTTCAGTGCTGCGAAGCCGTAGTGGTGATGCATCAGCGATGGAGGCAGCACGGATCTCGACGACGCACGTACCCTGACCGACATGTCTCGAGTACGCAGGCATGCCTATAAGCTTCGCTATGTGTCCTGGCGACGCACATCGTCAGATCTACCAATGAGGAGATCGCGTTATCGAATACCGACCGTACGAAGTGACTCGCTGAGGCGGTATCTGCCTCACGACATTGTACACCTGCAGTGCATGCGTCAGTGAATGCATTTTTGAGACTTCGGTAGGGTACGTACCGCCGCATGGAACTGGTCTCCGTCGAGAGGCATGACGGTTGTCCGCAAGCCGCGCGGAGCCGCAGGGCGTGACGTCGAGTCAGGCATCAGACGCGTGACGTCACGCGTCTGGCGCCCTGGCCACGAGCGAGAAGGAGCGTCTCACCTGCAAGCGGGCACACCGGACGCCCCGCCATGTATGGTCAACGAGGTGTGATTCCCAGTCAAAGCTGACATGTTCATCCAGAAGCCCCACGTAACATAAGTCGCCGTTGCGCTCACGGTCACGCCTCGTCTGTATCATCCGCCGCCCCAATGACCTCTGGCACCAGCAGCGCCGAAAGCTCATCCTTCTCTCGCTCCTCCACAACGCGCGGTACAGCCGGCTCTGCACCAAGAACATCACATCTCAGCGACACGACTGCGCACACCGATTGGCGACTCACCAAAGAGCACGTCCCTCTCCCCGAAGCGCACCTCGACCGCCCTATACCCGACGCCCGCGATCCACGGCAACGCACTGAGCTCCATGCACCCAAAGCCCTTCTCGTCCCACTTCACGCCTTCCCCGCCTGCCCCACCAATGAGCTCGAGGTGCGCCATCGAGTGCGCGAGCGTATGCGGGGGCCGCCATGTCTTCGTGTCCTGTGACTCGCTGCGGGTCGGCGCCGCGGTCTGCCTGTTCTCCTTGGTTTTCTTCTTGCTCGTTTTCTTAGTTTTCTTACTTGTACTTTGGGCTTGCTGCGGCGTATCCAAGACCTCCGGATCCGCAGCGCCCCAGGCAATGATGGGAACGAGGACGTCGTCGGCCGTAGGATCCTCCGCGGCTGCCTTCCTGCCTTGCGGTTTCTTCGCCTTACCTGGACTCGTGTTCTCCTTCGCAGAAGCAGCAGCAGCCACCACCGCTTCTGGCGCTGGCTCGACCTTGACAGCCGCTGCGGAAGCTTTCGCTGTGCTCTTCTTGCATCTGCGCTTCTTCGGCTGTCGAGGAGGTACTGAAGAGAGGAAGACAACGCGAGTCAGTACGGGGGCAGGAAGAGACATCACACAACCCGACGCGTACCGCTCTGCCCTGTTACTTCGTCAGACTCTGTCTTGACAGTCACCGCCGCGGCCTGCTTAGCATCCTTCGCCTTGGCGCCACGCTTGGCCCGCGTCTTCGGCTTCTCCGCCTGCGCGGTCGCGTCCTCTGCTTGCGCCTTCCGTCTCCTCGCAACCACGATCATAAGCGGCTCTGCGCCACGCATATAGCTCAGCAGTATAAGTAGGAGAGACACTCAATGGCGGCTCACCGTCGTCTTCCTCATCATTCAGCACGAACGTGCTTCCTGCCAACTGTGCCGTAGCCAGTGCGATCTGCTCGCGCTTGATCTCTACGCAGTTCTGCGCGCCCGGCTCGGTCGCTGACGTAGCTTCATCGACTTGGCCCTGCACATACAGACAGACGAGCGAGTCAGCAATAGGACGGAAGAGCACACACGAACGTACTATGCCATGGTCGGGCCTCACAGGCCTCGGCTGCGGAGTACCTTGTCGGCTGCCCGAGCGTGGACCGTCTGGACAGGGTGGCGTTCGTGCCCGAGGCGGGATGTCCGCTGGCGGCGGGAACTCGTTCGTGTCCTGTACGGCACTCTTGTCTGCCGATAGATGTCGAGGCTCGAGACTGCTAGGTCCCAAGCCAGGTCCGTCAGGGCACGGGTGGGTGCGCGAGGGGCGCACAAGTTTCCGCGGGGGCTGCGTCGGAGTATAGCCTGCGGGGAGATATTGCATGGAGAACGAGAGGCGGCTCGCGAGGGGACGCAAGGGCACGGGAGCAACCTTCTTGGGCGACGAGACTGGAAACGGGGAGGTAGGGGGTGAAGACGACGGCAGCACGCGCTCATCGTCCGAGTGCGGAGGGGGAGATGAGGAGCGAGTAGGACTCGAGAAGAATGAAGGTGAAAAGAATGAGCCCTCTATCTTGACCTGCACTTGCGGGCTCGGCGTGCGCGGGGGCGGCGACATTGGAGCAGGAACAAGCGGCAGAGGGAGCGTTGGCGAGGCCAGCTGGGGGTGACTGACTCTGCGTCTCTTGGGTGGAAGCATGGGTCCCATACTTGTACGATGATCCGAGGCATCCTGCCCCCGAGTGTCGTCAGAAGCACCAGAGCGGATGTCGGATGTGAGTATAGTAGGCCAGGAGTCAGGATCAGTCGGCAAGGTGGCGGCCTGGGAGGCCACGTCCCCTAGTGCAGGAAGAGCATCGACTACAGTGTAACCTGACATCATCAGCTTGCGCTTGAAGCGGGGAGGGATGGCAGGAGAAGCGTGTGGTGCGCCTGAGGGTCGCGTTGACTGGGTATATGCGCCATCTTGAGGTTGCGTCAGAGCTTGAGGGTGGGTATATGCGCCGTCGAAGCCATCAGAGAGGTCGTTCGAGAACCGGACTTGTCGAGGGCGACGAGCGACGGGAGCAGTCAGAGCAGAGTCACGAAGAGCAGACTTGAGGGGAGGCAGGCAACCAGGGAGAGCGTCTCGTGCAAAGATCGTGGAACGTCCTGGTGCAGGCGTCGTAACAGCAGAGGAGGCGGAGGTCTGTTGTGCGCATTCTGCGCAACCAGGGTGGGGATGCGCATCGTGAGCACGAGTATGGCGAACTGGCTGATGGGTCGCGATGACTGTCGAGGACTTCGCCGTCGCGGACGCCGCAGCTCTTGAGGAGTGTGCTGCCGTCGACGACATTCCAGCTGCCGTAGACGCTGTGCCTCGAGCAGTCTTGGCTCTCTTCTTCGGCGGCGAGCCCAGGGCAGGAGATGCTGCGCGTTCGCGCTTAACACGAATATCGTCGATGGCGGACTCACGTCTAGCCCCAGAAGTCTTCACAGCAGCACGCGCAGTAGCCCGTCCCTTTCCTCCGGCGCCGCTCTCCTTCTTTCCGCCTCCAGTACGCCGTTGGGCCCAGTCGTCGACGAGAGCGGGGTCGACGCTATGCGCCATCGCCCAGTTACTGCAGAATGAGACAGAAGGCTTCAGACTTGTCAGACCAACGAGCTCGTTCAGCTCAGCGCGATGCGTCCGGGAGAATGGCTGGAAGTTCCGTGCAGAGAGCTCCTGAACGCCGGGCTTGACATCCTCCTCCTGCGCATGGCTGAGCACTGCAGCGCGGGTCGATCGCGTTGTTCTCTTCGCCATCCCGAGGCTAGCTCCAGTGTACTAGATAATAAGCGCACTAAGCAACTAGCTCGAGGAGGAGTGGGTTGATTGAGACGAAGCCGTTTCGATGAAGACCAGAGAGTGATCGTCGCGGAGCAAGTCCAGCAAGCGCCCTCGTAGCCATCACGCCCGAGGACCAGCCCGACCACGTGCGTGTGACAGGACGCGCCTGGTACACGCGCTGCCGCCGCTCAGGCCTCAGGCCTCAAGCTCTGCGCCGCGGTCACGCAGGATCCGACTAGCTTGACTCAACGAATCCACACTGACTCTCCTCGCATACCGCGAAGACGCAGCGCTTACTAGGCTGAGCAGGTACAGGAAGGGACATATGACTCGGCGCATGAGAAGGACGGACGTCTCTTCATACCTGAGGCTGCCGCTTCGCGCTCACATAACCTCTCGCAGTGTCGGCGCACCCTATCTCGGAGTCTGTATATCCACATATGGGGGCAGAGAACAGCTAAATCAAGGCCTCTCAAAGCACGCAGCATGCGCAAACGGTGGGCTCACCATCCGGTATCAATACACCCCGATTTCGTCACGCCTTCGCGGTTGCGTACGCATGGCCCTCGCTTCCGCGTTTCTTCGCGCAGCACACCGTGTCTCACTGTCTAAGCGTCGCGTTGACCGCCAGTATCAGGCATCATAGGCGGAGCGTACATAGACGCACCTCGTCTTGCCCTCCCAATCGTACGATCCCGACCGTGAGCGCAAGACATATAAGTATGTCGGAGTATTCTCGACATAGCCTGAGGTCACGCATTCCCGCAACATTACAGCGGCACAATATACTGTCACCGAGTACCCTCTTGGCGGCGGCGCATGTGCGGAAACGTGCCCGCCGGACACCGCCGGCAGCAATAGATCCTTGAGAGCCGTTCGCAAGGGTGCGGCGAGGTGACGCACGGGCGAGGAGCATGGCATGCATCGCAGCGGCATATGAGATGTTCATCACGGTCGAATGCGCCGTCTATTCTTGCACCAATTGCAGGCTGCGGCGCGGTGCGGGCCTAGGGTGGTCCTTCTGCGCCGAGAACAGGGGCAGCGGTTATAGGGCGTCCTCGAGGATGGAGCTGTACAGATCGTGCCTTGATCTCAAATAGTGGTGGGCAGTAGAGATGTAACGCTGCAGGATGATCGTCAGCAGTACGGGTGGAAGATAGAAGAGGTGGAGTGGCATGAGGGAGGACGTACGTCGGTCGAGACAATGAACAGCGGGATCCAACTGACGTCGGCTAACGCGCTCGAACGGAGATCACGACAGCACCATATGGAGGTGGAGAGGAAGCGAAGCCTCTCCAGTGTCGAGAGCCCGGGTTGCATACAAACTGACGACACCGGTACCCTCGGACATGTCTACACATGTGGCGCTTCCGTGGTGGCAAATAGCGGGCAGATTGCCTCGGAGATAGCCTCCACGCCTTTGCAATTGAGGTGATACAGTGACGGCCATTAATGATGCAGCCCCCAAATCGGGCAGGTCATTCTCATCACCCAGGAAACGCGCCGGTGACGGGCGCCAAACCGAACCTTCGCTCACTACCCTACCATGGCGCGACACAAGAAGCCCGAAGACCTCGGTCTGCCGCGAGTCAAAGTCACGCCAACAAAGCGGAAGGCAATTCTCATATACAGGGACAGCCTCAACATGTCCTTCGCGCAGATTGCAAACGAGGCACCGGAGTTCCGAGACACGACCTGCCGCGACACAACAATCCTTCGGAACTACAAGGATGCGAAGCGCAACGGAGTCTATGGGGATCCGTCAAAGCACAAGAAGCGCGGTCGGCCGAGTAGGATCTCGGAGCTGGAGATGAGGGCGGGCATTCAAGACATAGATGCAGGGCGTGCCACCGACGGAGCCGACCTGCAAGCCCAACGTTTCCCCGACGTCCCGCAGCGCACAATTCGCCGCCACCTGCGCAAGCATGGCCTTCTCGGCTATGTCCGCCGCAAGAAGCCTGCTCTCGATGCGCGAAAGGTCGGCCTGCGACTGGAGTTCGCACGGAGATGGGCTGCATGGATGGACCCGGACCGCTGGATGGCGGAATGCGTCATCTGGTCGGACGAGTCGAAGTTCGTCCTCCGTGGGTCTGACGGTCTGCGATGGTGCCGACGCAGGCGTGGGCACGCCGTCCTTGAGCCTCGCAACGTATCACAGCGCGTGAGACGTGGTCTAGGGACAGGGAAGGTCACCGTGTGGGGATGTATCACGAAGGATGGTGTGGGTCGGCTTCACCGTATTCATGGGCGGATGGACCGGTGGAAATACATCGATATCTTGAAGGTACGTTGCTTGACTTTTGGTCTGACCTGACACCAACTCAGATTTCGCGCAGGAATCCCTCTTGACGACAGTTCGTGCAAAGGGGTATGAGAACGGGCATTGGCTCTTCCAGCAAGATAATGACAGCAAACACACCGCCCACGCCACACGCGATTGGCTCCGTGAACAGGGCATCGAGACGATCTCGTGGCCGCCAGATTCCCCGGACTTGTCCTGCATCGAGAACGCGTGGGCCGAGCTTGAGCGGCGGGTCACGCGGTGTACCCCTCGGCCATATACAGAGGACCAGCTGTGGGGAGCTCTCCAGCGGGAATGGTACAGCGAGAGCTTCGACTCATATGCCAAGCATCTCTATGCTTCTGTTCCCCGTCGCATTCGAGCTCTGCGGGACAACGGCGGCTGGTGGACCAAATACTAGCCATGTCATTGCGTTCATACTGTACATTTGATGTGCTGTAAGCTACTATTCGCGTCTCTATTACCACCCAAAGCGCAATGCATGCACGCCTCCAACATTATCACTCATTTCGTAGACCTACGGGCTCGTGCTGGCTCGCAGTGACCTCGAAACATAGAGCGACGTCGAATTTGGCGCCCGTCACCGGCGCGTTTCCTGGGTGATGAGAATGACCTGCCCGATTTGGGGGCTGCATCATTAATGGCCGTCACTGTAACTCGGCCACGAGCGAGAGAGAGGTTCTGCGAGTGATAAGCAATCGGTTGAAAAATATTGACCAGAGTTGGTCGACTTGTTCCACCTCGCAAGAAATGCGCGCCTTCCGGACGGTACCGTGACAATATGGGCACAGTACCTGGGCGCGGGCGCGGTGAGTGAGGTCCTGAACAACCCTTAACCGAGCCGAGCGGCCCATAGATAGAGTAGAGCGACGAGGGTCTGCACCTATAAGTAGCCACTCACACCCTGAGCGTCGCACCGCGGAGATGAAAGGCTTCCCGAAGCGCATCAAGTATACCAAACAGTCACGTTGACGACGCCCGTGTACTTCTCACTTACGGCGGCTGTGACGTAGATCAAGCTGAATCAGGAGATGCACCTCGCGCCGCCAATGGCAATAAAGTCTCGTCACGAGCGCAGTAAAGCCCAGAGTATATGAGTTGGGGTACGACGCGGAGAGAAACCAGGAGCGCACTCGCCTCGAGACCATCCAGAGTCCCTAGTCTCTCTCCGTCGCCCATGAAGCCGCCTAAGCTTAGGCTCGAGCTCGAGCCGGTGCTCTCACCGCTATCAATCCTTGTTGCCGCCACCTCCACGCCGGACGCTCGAGAGAGCCCGCACTATGTCCGGCGCCGTAGTCCAGATCGATATCGTCACCTACCCGCCCATGCCAGGTAGGCCCCGCCGCGCGCCATCCGCCAGGTACGTCTTCACTTCGTGGTTGGTCCGTATCGGTCTGACCGGCTTGCGTAAGAGCAGGTACCTAGGAGCGAGGCGCTTCTCCTGGTGAGCCTCGGCATCGGTAATGAGTACTCACCCGTAGTTGACGCGCCATAACCAGGGGAGGTCATTGTAGCTTTGGACTGACTGCAGTATCTGCTGTTCGTCGTGTATCATCATCCGCTTGCAAACCCGTGTCTCTGGGTTTCGGACCTTGCTCCAGTACGACTCTCGTGTCGTTATCCTCCGCATATCCCGTCGGACTGCTTGTATAGTAGTAGAAATGTTTACAAGTGAATCATGCGCATGTCTGCTCACCGTCATATGTCTCGCCACTCTTACCGCGTCCACGAACGGAGAAGGTCGCGCAAAACTTGGGTGGCGGCGCCTACAATTAGAACCACATTGTTTATGTAATCTTGTCGCACGACGACGTTGAAGGCAAACATAGCTACGGGAGGCAGAGACGGTGATTGATCAAGCTACCATCTCAACTACTCGACGATAGTACTCCCGGATGATGCAGCTGGCCGTACTCGGATTGTACTCGACTTTACGACATGCTCGTCCTAGGCGTTCCAGTGATTCAAATTCAATTGCCGCCTGCGTCAGGATGTCTGTTCGTCTTCAGATATGAGCCGCCGGACGATGTATCCGCTGACTTGCTCGTGTCGAAGTTAGATGCTGCTGAGTAAGTACTCTGGCCATAGCGTCAAGTGTTACGTTCTCATAAGAGGCGCGTAAACTGACCGAACTTTGTTCCCAACAGTTACACCGCCAACAATCTCACAATGCTTCTCGGCAACAGAATCCCACGGCAAGCATAGCCCACTGTCCGCTCCCACCACCCTGCTGTCCAATCTATTTCTCTCCCGCTCTCCTGTTGCTCTTCCTTGTCATGGGTGCATGTGTATCTTCAATCAACCGACCCCGGAAGTACAGCGAGGTGCTTTCGGAATCGGAACAGGAGAAGACTATCCAAGCCGCCGTGCGTAGATATGCCCATGCCGTCATGGTCTAGCGCTTCTTACCTTGACCATCGCAGGATCGTAGGCCGGTGAAGGTGCGTGGTTCACCAGAGACTGCTACCTCCACAAGCCTTATCGCACATTGAACGTGCGAAAGATCCTGCTTCTTGGCTCGAGTGGGTCCGGGAAGACCACCATCTTCAAGCAGATGCGACTCGTGCATTACGGCCCCTTCACCCGGCAAGAGACAGAGTCCTACCGTCAGCTGATCTATCTTAACATCACCGATGGACTGCACGCGGGGATCAGTCGCATGAACGCATCCGGATTCTCAGTGACGGAGGAGAACCGAGAGCTCCTCCGCACTGTCGCAGAATACGGTCACGATCTCAAGGACGACGAGCCGTTTCTGACCGAGTATCGTCACCCCATCGAATGGTTATGGAAGGACCCGAATGTCCAAGCCATGTACGCCAACGGTAATCAAGCGGGCTTGCCGGAGAAGTACGTGCTCTCTCGACCACTCTGCCGCGACAGTGCTGATGTCGACGGGACTTCAAAGCCTATCGTACTTCTGTCAGAATCTGGACCGTCTATTCAATCGGCGTTTCGTCCCTAGCAATCAAGACATCCTGCACGCCCACGTGAGGTCGACGGGAATCGCGAAAGCTTGTTTCTCACTTCAGCCTGGTCGCGACCTCCTCCTCGTCGACATCGGGGGGAGCAGGAGCGAGCGCAGGAAGTGGCGGCACTGCGCGGACGGCGCAAATGCCGTGGTCTTCATGGTCAACCTGGCCGGCTACAACCAGTCGCTGCGCGAGGACGAAGATACGGTGAGTATGACTATAGGTTTGCGTCGGCGGTCAGTCGCTCATGCCGGTCGATCAGAACCAGATGGAGGATGCATTAGATCTGTGGGAGCAGACTTGCAGAGCTCCGTGGTTTAGAGACACTGTATTCGTGAGTTCCTCGGCATCTGAACATGTGTCTCCACTCACGCTAGGTTGCAGATCCTGCTCCTCAATCAGAACGATGTCTTTGAGGAGAAGATTATGCGCTCAAATATCAAGGATTTCTTTCCGGTGCGTAGATACCACTGCATGTTCTCGACCGACTGAACGACGTCGCTGGATAGGACTACAAGGGCCCGGCTGGTAACGCCGACGCTGGGCGCAGATACTTTAAGGATAGATTTCGGACTATCGCACGGGAGGCGTTCACCGCACAGAATCGACAATTTTACTGCCAGTAAGCCCGCACCAACTTCGTACCAACCCTGTCTCACACATGCTCAATCGATCCTGCATTGTCGACAGCTTCACGACCGCGACGAACACCATGAACATCCGGCTAGCCATGGCCGCCGTGCAAGGTATGTAATCCAGTACTGTGGCGAGGCATGGACGCACGCTGACCGGTCTCCCTAGAGTGAGTTGCAGATGCCGTCCTTTGTCATGTGCGAATGCACTGATCGCTCTCCAACAGTACTGTCCTTGCAACATGCGAGCAACCCTGCTAACCCTCAGGCGCTCTAGTCAGGCCGGCTGCCACGGAGCCGAACATGTGTTTCGCTCGACGCACAGCACCCCGTGTACTTCATCCCTTATCAATTATCATTATCATTTGCTTCAAGCTTCAGGGATCGTACAGACGCGAGATGACTGGCAAAGACGCGATCGAAGACGCTGGATGCGGCCTCGATGGGCGAATGATGACTGCCGGTGTGAATAGTCCAGAGTGTCCGAGAGTAAGTAAGACAAGGAACCACGACGCAATCATTTCTAATGCAATTCCACTCTACAGAGGCACAAACCTGAAACTCTGTTGAGAAGCGGAGGTCAGCATCAGTATCGCCTTCGACGCTCAGATGGTCGTATCGGTGCTGCTAGAAGAGGACGTACGTAGAGAGCAGAGGGGCCGAACATGTCCACATAGTCGCTATAGCCGGCCGTGGCTACAAACGAGTCGTCCGTGCCCGAGACGACGTGAACGATGACACAGTTGACCCGGGCGCCGTTCGAGTTGACCCAGGAAAGGGTGAGCGCATTGTCCGACCCGAGAGACCACACGGCTGACTCTATCTTTCTCTCGTTCCGGGTCGCATGAGTAAAGGAGTTGTCGCCGCTGATAGCGGGACTACCGGTCAAAGCTAGGCGGCGTGATGAGCAACGAGGAAGAAGGGAGGGAGGCTCGGAGGTTGTGTAAGAGCGGACAAGGGACATACTCTGGATGGTACCCCCGACATAAGCGTAGTTGAAGCTGCTCGGGGACATGTTGTCGTTCGTGTTCACGGCCCCGCTGATCAGGCCGAGGAAGGGGAAGTCCGCGAATCCGTTCTGCCACAGGTGTGGTCAGTGTCTAAAAGAACATCGCACGACCTGTCAAAGGACATACCTGGGCATATATGTTGTGTACACCGGAAGCCTCGCAGATATTCACAATGAGAGCTTGGGACTCATCTAGCGTCAACCCGTACTCGCCGAAGGCGTTCGCACTCCTCCAGAGATACCCGGAGAGCGCAGAGCCGCCGTAGACTGCGATTTTGCCCGTCGCTTGGATGACGCAAGGAGTTGAGGACTGACGCGGCTGGAGAGCCTGTGCGCGGCGGGCGCCATAAGCACGCCGAGGGCGATTGGGACCGAGTCCGCGAGAAAGACGCTGCGCGTTGGTGAGGGGCGCGGCGAGAGGGTTCATCGCGAGAGAGCGGGTGACGACGCCCACCGGGTTGACGTCGGGGTACGCATCGCGAGTTGTGCGGGACGGGGTGACCGCTGCCGCCGACACCGCGAGTGCGGCGACGGATAGGGCGTGGAGTAGAGATGTGAGCATTCCGACAGCGAACAAAAGAGCAGCGGGACGAGCACATAGATGACATCCAGGAAGTTGCTGCCTCGGAGGACTGAGCTGTTCCTGAGCTACTCTATCAAAAATGACGGCAAAGTTGAAGCGCACCCGGAAAAGATGCAAGGATGCCGCAAGGGGACCATTCGAACACGGAGCAAGATCCAGCCCGAGCACTTTCTTCCATATCAATTCAGATCCGACAAAGGCAACCGGGGCAGGTGTTTGGTAAGGCGCAAGGTTGTGCCGCGCCGGGGCGAGGCGGGGTATAAGTATGCACTCGGTGATCTATGGCCGGATGTACCTGATCGACAAGGCCGAGGGCTTCATTGTTTTGGAACGGGAGAGAGACGAGTCCGACTGCAGGAATTCGTGACATCACGGCCTGCTGTGCATTGCGAAGAACGGCAAAATGAGGAGAACTTGAGTGAGAGTACCCTCCTCTGCGCACACCACTCGTTGAACCAGGCGAGAACTTCAAGCGGAGGCCCAGCACAGAAGTGTATCAAGTTCACGGAAAGAGGAAAAGGCACCGGAGCGTAAGTGTCGCGAACGTCACCATTCCTTCGGCTCGGTAAACATGATCAAACACGACCAAACTACAATGTTCCAATTCGCCATATCTTCTAAGTAACGTAAAAAGTCCTGGATAAAATGTTCAACGTCTACGGTCCGTTTTCAAGCCCTCGTCGAACCCTCCATAACTTAAGCTGCCACAAACGTAAGCGTCTGGGGAGAGGTGCGATGTCAGCATACAAAACTAACTGAAGAAAAATATCACGTACCGCAGCGTGTCCTGGACCGAAGGTTTCTTGCGTCAAGTCTGCGTTGGCGGTGACGATAAAGTTGTTGTTGCCATGACCCTTGTAGTAGAGGAATTGGAGGGGCGCCGTACTTCCGTCGGTGTTCACCCAGGAGGCGGTGATGTGGTTCGCGCGGCCAATAGCCCACACGTTCGACTCAGACGGCTCGGGGACACCTGTCGCGTCGGTGAAGGAGTTGCCATCAACAGCAGCGGGGCCACGGCGTTCTGCGACAACAAGATGAGTAAGAGCAATGTCGAAGAGAACACAGGAAGCGACTCACCCTTGGACACACCGCCAAGATACGCATAGTTGTAGTTGTTACCGTCGAGATTCTTGTGCTCGTCCGTGTTCCCAAACCCAGCGATGAGGCCCAAAAAGTCGTAAGATGAGGGGCCATTCTATTGACGATCAGCACGAGTACGAATGCACAGAATTCGTCGAGACATACCGATGTAGCAATGTCAACGGTGCCGCTACCCCGCTTCGCACAGTAGGAGATGGACAACGCTTTCGAGACGTCGTGCGTGAACCCGTACTCGCCGTAGGCGTTGACTTTCTTCGAGACGTAGCCGGTTCCTTGCCTGGCCACGTCTGCCTGGATGTAACCGGTCTTCGTGACGCACGTCGAGGACGGGCTCGGCTTCGAAGACGACGCCGGACGGCCGTTGCGCCGGGGCCGGTTCGGAGGGAGGCCACGAGAAAGGCGCTGGGCGTTGGTGAGATAGACGTCGGCCTTTGGGCGGAGCGAGCGTGTGACTATGCCGACAGGGTTCAACGGCTGGTAGCCATCAGAGGATGTGCTAGTGGAAGCTGCAAGGCCGGAGACGGCAAAGGTCGCGAAGACGAGGACGAGGACGCGGGGCAAAGACAGCATGGTGGGTTAGGTGTAGGACTTGGGGCCGGTAGGGTGTCGTGCGAGGGGGAAGGGAGCGGCGGAAGAGACAGCGGGCTCTAAGAATTGCCGACGGTCTTTATAGCGAGTCCGATGCAAGGCAAGCTGGAGTTCGCCAGCGAGAGCTGTGCATCGCGGCGGACGGCAAGCGCAACCCTCGTTTCTTGCGTACTAGGAGCCATTCTACATGGAACGGGGTGCGCGGAGGGTCTTGACCGACGATCTGATCGACATAACGAGAGGAAAAGCAGCCTGGAGGCGTCCGCGGAGAGTCTTGACCGATGATCTGCTCGACAGAACAGAGAAGGCGAGAGGAAAAGGAGCTTGGCGGGTGCAAACTGCTTGGAATGAGAAGACACCTGCTTTACCGTCACCTTGCCGGCCGATGACAGCAATGGACGTGACTTACGAATAGGGTCACCGGTGGCGATCCCTGCATTTCTGTTTGCATCCGCCAGTGTTCTCCCGCGTCTGCGGCTATGCGTCACCGACGTGAAGCACCTGTTGAACATGCCATGTGTTACTTAGTGTCCGCTCAAAGCTGAATCCGATAAGACTTGCCATGGTTCCAGCCCATCCAAGAGTTTCTTCGCAAATTCAAGTGGTTGAAGGTCAGGTTTCTGCGCATCGTGAGTGGTCATCAAGGGCGGTTTACCGGAAGAGCGCTTGCATGGGCGAGAGTCGAACTGGTGGCGGTGCTCACATACACGTGGAAATGTGAATTGAACCAAAGGACCTGAACTAGTGGTCCAGACCAAATACAAACGCTTGGACCGGAATGCTGCTCGATCAGGCTCGATCGCATCCGCACGGTCGCGACGGTGGGTATGAAGTAGAGATCATCTTTGTAAGTGTGGGTACGTCTCGGCCACAATCACTAAGCCGCTACGAACTTGAACGTCTTTAGCGCATACGAAGAACAGTCAGCATCGCACGGGCAGCAGGAAGAAGGCTACGGGACGCACCGCTGGGTGGGACGCACTGCCGAAGGCCTGTACGAACTGGTCCGCGCTCCCGGTGATGGCGAACAAGTTATCGCTACGGGAATAAAACAACGAGACGGCCACCGCGGTCCCGTCGCCGTTCACCCAGGTCGGGATGAGCTCGTTGCCGGCGCCGAGCGACCACACGTTCGACTCTACGTATGCAGGCAGACCGCTGGCATCGGTGTACGTGTTCGGCGCGTCGACTGCTGGACCACGGCTCTCTGCACCAGAAATTGCATCAGCATCACAGAATACTTTGAGGAAAGAGAGACTGCAAGAGGAGAATGTGGACGTACCGTCCGTGACACCCGCGAGGTATGCGTAGTTGAAAGAGGTCTCGTCCAGTTGCCGAACATCGTTTATGTTCGCGAACCCAGTGGCGAAGCCGAGGTAGTCGAACATGCCCCCGTTCTGGCCAGACACGTCAGGGTCCGCAGTCGTGGCGTAGTGGGAGAAGGACAGACGCACCAGGGCCACGATGTCAAACGTCGCGCTCGACGAGTCAGGAATAGACACGGACAGCGCGTCCGAGACGTCAGTGGTAATTTGGTACTCCCCGAAGGTGTTAAGTTGCTTGGAGACGAAGGCAATGGGGTAGTCTGAGACCTCGACCTGAATATGTCCCGTCCGCGCCACGGTCGTGGAGGACTGGCGCGGCTGCAGAGCCTGGCCTCGCCGGCCGTACCGCGCGCGAGGGCGGTTCGGCGGGAGACCGCGCGAAAGAAGCTGAGCGTTGGTGAGGTGCACGTCCCTTTTCTGAGCAACCGGGCGGGTGACAATCCCGACGGGGTTGAGGGAGAGGACGTCGTCTCGGGTGGTGCGCGTCGCCTCGGGGGCCGCGAGGACCGAGACCGCGAGGGCTGCGACGACGAAGATGCGAGCGAAAGAGAACATTGCAAACGAGTGGAGTGTAAGGAGTGTGGTGCTTTCTATCGTCGTCGCGGTTGAATACCAGAGGCCTGCAATCCGTGGAGGAGGTGGAAGGAGAGCAAGTCCGAGTCCGGACGCTCAGACATGTGGATAGGTCGGACTCGAAGCCAAGAAAATCAAAGTGGGCCAGACCCGTCGGCCACGTCACGATGAAGCATGCAATCGGTCAATAAAGTATGTACTCCTCATTAAAGCGCATGCATGTTTGCTCCGCGATAACGCTGCTCTGTATAGCGAAAGCATCTCCTCAACAGCGTAAACAACTTCACTCCTTTGTTTAAGTTCCAGATGAAAGACTCATCGAGTGAACGAGATGTCGATGAAGGCCCTCGATTTCTTGCGTTGGCAGGCGTAAGCTATGAGCACGATTATTACCGCGGAAGAACGTGTCGGAGGAGGAACGGAAGAGGGCTGAGCCGCAGCGCGGGAGCACGACATCGCAAGTGGCTGTGCAGCAATTTACGACAAGCCTAGGCCTCTGCGGTGGCGGTACTGACCGGAGCCGAGATGGCGAGGTTACAGATCCAATACATACGTACAGTGCTTTGCATAATTCCGTGAACACCGCTGAAATTTCGCGCGGGCGTCTACCTGCCATATCGGGAAAGGTGACAGTCACTGGCGCCTCCTGCTGCCTCCAAGTACTCCCTCATCGAGAATTGGATCATGTTTACTTCCTGTGAGCATTAAGATAACCGAAGCGCAAAGGGGGCAAGATTGAAGAAGGATACAGAGAGTGGCGGTACAGAATGTGAAGGCAAGACCCTTTCCCAGAGACGGACTAAGTACTCCTTTGAATCCTTTACTTACGTTTGTTATTAGTTGTTTCTCCGCTCATTATGCTACTTTATACTAGTTTCACACTCAGCTTACGATAGCTACAAGCGGACTTTACCCTTACTAAGTACGACTATTAGTCTTCTGTATGAGGGTACTTGTATATACTATATACACTGGCTGGTGTCTCTCGGAGATCGTCCCGTTACTCGCCTTCCTCCTCGACTCCAACGGAGAGCAAGCTGGGACGAAGAGCTTGCAGGGGCCTGGAGCCCACGCGTGCCTTGTGACTGTAACGTTTCCTGATATGGCAGGTAGACGCCCGCGCGAAATTCTGCGCGTGTTCACGGAATTATGCAAAGCACTGTAAGTAAGTACTTGTTTACTAAGAAAACATGCTCGTATGAGCATAACTTGTACGCTGAATCATGAACAACAGCGGGAACGCTGTGTGAGACCGCGTCGATTACATGGAACATACAGCCTTCAAAGTCAAAGTGTCCTGTGCACATC
>ML211296.1:0-38634 GCA_004369055.1 Polyporus arcularius HHB13444
GCCATGAACCGGGCTTTCGTCAATTCCACGCAACCCTCCTTCGTCCTCGGTGCTGTCAAGACCCCTGTGGTGCCGCTATGGGTCGTCGTGCTCAATGCGCTCTGGTTCTCGAGCCTGATCTCGAGCTTGGCCGCGGCATCCATTGGAATCATGGTGAAGCAATGGCTGACCGAGTACAAGTCCGGTGTCTCCGGAACATCACGTCAGACCGCGCGTCTCCGCCAGCTTCGTCTCAACAGCTTGCAGCGGTGGCGCGTAAAGGAGATCGTGAGCTTCCTCCCTGTGCTCCTCCAGATCGCCTCAGGGCTGTTCTTCGCTGGGTTGCTCATCCTCTTGTGGAACCTCAACCGCACCGTGGCCATCGTTGGAACCTTCTTCGTCGCGATATTACTCGCGTTTTCACTAGGCACCATCATTCTCCCTAGCGTTGTCTCGCATTGCTCCTACCTTTCCCCACCTTCACGAGTGCTGTTCGAGCTCACTAGACCATGGAGGAAGGCCCTATATCTCCCCCGGCGCGAGCTTTCTTCCAGCATTGCCTCCTACTATCATTGTCATGTGGGCGAGTTCTATCACTTCAATCTCCATTCCACCGATGCCAAACAATTCTGGGGTCAGCATCCTCGTATCTACCACCTTTGCAAGATGCTCTTCCCACGTGACCGGGCCTCCTCCCTGGCGTGGCGCGGCATGGAAAGTGCCCTTGTTTCTCGACATACACAGGCTCTAGACGGCGAGATGGTAGCAACCGCATACACGAGCTCGATGAATACCAATTTCCTGCATCGCGCGGCTATGTGCACTACAGAGCTTTCCCTCAGCGCCATGAGAACCTGCTTCCAAGCAATCATGTCAGCAAACATCGCGCATTGGGGGACAGACGGACATCGGGAGCCAATGCGGCTGGTGCACCCTTGCATGTGGAGCGGTGCCCTCATCGCCCTCATGAACGCCTCTGGCAATGACACTGCGTGGTCACCATCGGGCTTGGTCGCGGCGTTGGATACTGTGTACAAGTACATTGGTACATCGAGTCAACAGCTCCAGTCAGACACTCCAGCGACACGTTTGCTCTGTGTAGACTCCACACGTATCATATGCCACTACGACCCCAGCACACTACCTCCCGACTTTCTGAATATCGCCGAGCATGTATACAGGTTCAAACCGCAGTCCATAATGGGAGGTACTCGAGACATGAACCTAGGAAATGATGTCCGCCAGCATGGTAAAGTCCCATATTCAAGTCGCTTTGTTGACCGCCTTCGAGCTGATGCACGCATACTAGTTGTCTCCGTCTACATCGGCGACGCACTCAAGGGGTTAGAGGGGACCATCATCGAGTACGCAAGCATTGAGCGAGCCCTGACCGCTCTTCGACACATCATCCCTTGCGTCCCGTCAAAAACTGGGTTGGACTACAAGTGCGATGACCCGGAGTACAAGGCCATACAATCTCAGGCTGCCCGCGCGCTGGAAGTGTTCTCAAAATTTCTATCTACAAGTCCCTCCTCGGCAGGACCATGCGCATTCGAGATGAAAAATGTCCTCGATGCACTCCGCCATCATGGAGAGCGGGCGGGTCTCATGTCCGCAGAGCTGCGACAAGCCATCGTCCGCTATTGGGACAGCGCAGATGAACCGATCCCATGGTATGTGCGCGAGAGGTTTGAGGAATGGATTCAGACTCTCAGGCGCGATATGGATGACTCTGGGCAGGTGCATGTGTCGACCCTGTCCTAGCACAACTTCCGCTAACTTCCGTTCATCTAGAAAACTCCTGCTGGTGTTGCATCTACATCTTGTGGAACCACGGACCCGCTTACCATCGCCGCCCCGACTGCAGCGTGCAGCGACTCTGTCAGTGTCCCCGCCGCATCTCAGCAAATAATATCCGGGACCCGAGATGGCATCCAGACGGAAACGGTACCAGTGAACGAATCCTCCACACCAGGAACCTCTCCTCCGCCCACCGCTCGCATCGCACCCGCCGTGGTTCACAACGAATGTGTGTCCAGTGCCCGCGGGGCGGCAGACGCACACCTCCCGACGGAGCTGGATGCGAACGGTCGCTCAGCTTCAGCCGCTTCTCCGCCTTGTACTCACACCGCGGCCGCGAAAGAAGCTGCGAACAGTTTCCCAGGTGCTGTACAGGGCGAGCGCGGTGCCCCGCTGGCCGCGACCGGAACCTCCGCCCCAGCTGTTCCACCGTCCTCCAATGACCCCGCGACCATCGACGATCCGCCAGTCAGCCTCGTCCCCCGGGGCTCTGAACAGGGCGACGAGGGTGTCATTTCCCACCCAGAGGTCAGGACGGCAAACGGTTCCTCTTCCGCCTCTTCCACACCTCCACCGTCCTCAGGCTGTCCCGGCCTACCTTGACCTCGAAATTCCTGCCTGTTGCCACCTTGCAGCTGCTTCCGCATCACCGTCTCGCTGTTTCTCTTTTCCCTTCCGCATCAGTAAAGGTCGAAATTTATTAGTTATCTTAGGCGACTTGCTAGAACCTACTAAGTCAGCCAAGACATCCAAGTCGGTCAAGATGGCTAACATACAAAGACAGACTTGAAGGCAGCGCATGATAGAAAGAATATATTAATTACACCAGTGTTTCATGGGCGTGATAGTCTATGTACGGGCTAACAAGATACTCGTTGAAGGCATCGAGGGTGTCGTAGAAAGGGAAGTCAGTAGGGAGAAATGTATCACCAAACACGGGGAGCAGATGACATGCACGGGCGATGGAGCTGAGGGGAACGATGCTCGACACACGTGTGTCTCCGTCCATCTCAGGACGTACTACCCACATCCCTGTCAAAGGGTCCTTCTCATGTGTAGTGAACCACTCAACGAATGCCCCGTTGTATTGGAACACGTCGCATGGGACCGAAAGAAGACGGCGCACACGCCCGACACGGAAGCGTGGCAATCCCCATTGGGTCGGATCAACGGTGACTAGCACCGTGTCGTACCGGGGATATGTCTGGTACCACGAAGGGTTGCATCGAAGGACCTCGCGTCTCATGCCGTGCGGCCCGGAGAGATCACTTGGCGCATGAAACACAACTGTGGCACTGCGATGAATGCCGACCTTCGCGCGTGTCGAGATGTGCGGGAAATGATCCAGATGCCGGTCTTGTTCGTAGTCGCCATCAGGGAATAGGCGTCCATGCAGAAAGCGGGAGATGTCGTCGTGCAATTGAGGGCGGTCGAGCTCCTCTGCAAGATCGTTCATATACATCACAGCTTGACAAGGGCATCAGGCACGGCCGTGTCGAACTCAAATTGAGAATGTGACTTACCATGCCGGCCTGAGAGCGTGATTGATGCGGCTGCATCGTCGACATCTCCTGCATCGCGCACATCCTCCGCGCCTTGAGCGGCCCGGAACGCGTCTTCCTGTAGCGTCTGAAGGTCCTCGGCAGTGTCATCCCCGACCTCAAGCCGTGCCGCGGCCAGGACATCGCCATGGAGCATGCCGCGGCGTCCGAACTCAACCCGGGCTGCGGCCATCTTGCTTAGTCGCGTGAGGGACTCGACCATCTGGCCGATAGGCTGACGTCGACTTGAACGTCGCCAGGTCTCCTTCACAGCCTCGATGTGCTTGGACTCCGTGATGGATGAACAAAGACCATTCGGCGAGCCGAACTTCTCGATGTTCTCGACGTAATGCAATAGCGCATGCTGCCGAGGGAGGTTGAATCCGGTCGGACGCACCCCGGTATCTATGAAGATCTGGCGGAGGTCGTGGAAGTAAGCAAGGGCGACGCCCATGGCCTCCAAGGAGAAGGTGTCGTGTTCTGGGCGACGGGCCAGGTACGCGAAGTCGAGCAGGGCGGCTACGCACTGTACCATCTTGGCGGGTACAAGGCCGCGGATAGCACTGATGTAGACCTGTGTAATGCAGTGAGTGCCGCGCACATACGGCCGACACGAGTGACATACCTTCATTAATGCTTTGGAATCATCACCTGTCCACTGGTCAAACTTCCGCCCATGAGGGAACCGCCGGAGGCCCGGGAACGGAGGCACAGATCGGATCCTATGCAGTACCGGGTTAGCGGTGAGTCGGAAGTTCTGATGGGACAGACGTACTCACCTGATGTCGATCTGGTCTAAGATCCTTGCGGCTTCTTTGGCGCTGTCCGCTGTGAGTACAATGTAGTCGGTTACCCAGTCTACAAGGTGGTCCTTGAACGTCCCCTTGATGAGCTGATGGAGTAAATCTGGCGTCAGCAGTTCGTATATGTCGGCTCGTGGGAAGTATGTTGTGTATGGCTGTGCGAGAAGTAATGTCAGCTGGACGAACTATCAGGCACGAGCGCGTATGGCTTACCTGAACATCGGCGTTCACACCAAAGACATCCCAAAGAATCCCCGGGTCAAAGGTTTCCATAAGGGCGTCTGTGTGTGCGCGAAATCTGGCGGGCCCCGCCTCAGCGAGGTTGTCTGGATAAGCACGACACCTGAGGAGATACTCGTCAACGCTGTCCAGATCTGGACTGGCAATGTACGTACTTGGGGCACCAGCCTTGAACAACGCCCGATAGGTAGACCTGCTCGGGGTAGTCTGCAATCACAGGACCGAGCTCAAATATGGCGCGCCGGTAGTGTGCATCAGGGCACTGGATGACATGCGGGGTCGTCATCCCCGGGCGTAGCGGGCTAAGGATCTGCGCCAGGCTTGTGTGGTATAGCTCTTTGACGAATGCGCGATAATCATCGTCTGTCGCGCCGCGACCGGCTAGGGAAGACAGCGGGGGGTTAGATGACGTGCTCATCATCGGGGCAGTCACGACATACATTTTGGAATCGCTAGGAATGCGAGTGGGACGACGGCGTCACGATGCGCACGCCGCATCTCGTTGTGGATGTTGCCGAGGGACAGGTACACCGGGTGGAATTCTTGGTGTCCGGTCGCCACAGAGACTGTGGTCTTATCAAGACCCATGATGATCGGCGTGAGCATGGCGCCACGGTACGTATCATTTGCGGCGAGAGTGTCCTGAGGCGAAAGATCTGGGTCAATACTACGGAACAGGGTAGCAGGGACGAGCTTAAACTCACCGCCTTTTTGAAGGCCCATGTTCCAGACATCACGTCCGCATAACGTCGACATCCAGGGGCGCTGTATTCCTCATAGGGAACGTAGTCCCACCGCCCGTCGAAGTCTGCGCTACCTGCAATGCTCTCGACGACACGCAGCGCATCGCGTGTGTGGATTGTGTATGTCTTGATCTTCCAAGGGGGCGTGTGCGGCGTGATCGGACCGGTGTACTTCAGCTCAAAAGTCGACCAAGGTAGGTCGCCGTACGGCACTGCGTCGATCGTCTCGTACATGTCGTCCGCCGAGTCATACGGCGCTCTTGCATGTACGTCGCCGGTCTCGAGGACCTTCTGGGCCGCGTGGTTCCTGAGGATCTCGTTGAGGTCACCCCGCGACGTTTGAACTTTCGTGTAATGCCAATTTGCAAGCTCAAAGTGAGGACGATTCTCGAACGGCCACCAGTCTTCAGCGTCGTCCCGGGGTGGAGGAGGGGCCCCAAGCGGTAGCTCGTTGCCGTCTTCGTCGCATGGGAGGGCTGATGTCATTCCCAGGTCAGGATGTCCAACGGTACGCGCGTGCAAAAAGAACATACCGTTCAAAGTGGGGTGGAAGATCTTGCGTGTAAGCGGAGGCGGTGGTTTAGGATACCGGTGGACTTCGAGCATGTGGGAGGCGTAGGCTCGCTCTGTGGCGAGCGAACGGCGACAGAGGTTGCAGTAGCGCGGCATGATGGGGGCGGAAATGAGCTCAGACGTGTTGTAGCAAGCGGGTGAGCCGGGATGTGGTACAGAATGAGGCTTGAGGGAGGTGGAGAAGGGCTTCGGCACTGAGCATCGACAAGTCAGTTGAAACACCGCGAATGTCCGCAAATATAGGCTCAATGTCCGCAAATGTGGCACCGAGGTCCGCAAATGTGACCTCAACGTCCGCAAATGCTACGTGAGCGGCTGAGCGGCAAAATTCCTGCTCACCTCTCGACATCGACCATGCCGCCTCGTCCACGGGGTACGCGCCGCAAGCGTGGCCTCAGTCAAACAGAAGCAGAAACCCCACCTGGCGAAAACAGTCAGTTATATTTCATTGACATCGAGCTCCTCTACCTTTCCCAGAGAAGCACGTAATTATTGATTTTCGAAGCCGTGACGTGGCTATGAAACATCGAACGACCTAACGTTGTATGTCACTCCAGGCTTGCCGATCGAAGAAACCATCCCACCTACCTCTGCTAAGACACCTGCGGCCCCACGGCCGGTCAAGCGTGGTCGCGCACGCACGATCCTCGACGACGACATCGCCGAGGAACCACTTGGGCCAGACACCGAGCAGCTTGCACCTCAGCCTGAGGACACCCGACGCTACCCGACTCGCAACCCAGCACGTCGACCTGGGATGCATGTCGGCCTGAACTGGCAGCAAGAACAACGTCAACAACAAGCAGAAGCGGCCACCAAGGCCATGAAGAAGAAGGAACGAGACTTACAGCAAGCGGGCAAGGAGCGCCAGGCGGCACACCTTGCGCAGGGGATCAAGCACATCGCCGAACTTGAGGAAGCTCGCGAGGCCGAGGACCTCGCGGACCACGAGTCTCTGCAGACGCGGACAGCCGCCGGCTATCACATGGCCGCGAAGACGACAGCTGGCGCCCAGAATCATGGTACCTCGGACTCGGGGAGTGAGTTCGAGGAGGAGCACGAGGGCGAGGGCGATGCCATGGAAGAGGAGGAGGAAGATGAAGATGAAGATCTTGAGGATGAAGTCGCGCACATGAAGGTGACTCTCATGCGCCCAAGAGTGGACGCAATCTTACCCAGCTGACCCGTACTTGCCCAGCCCAAGAGCAAGTCAGTGCAGCGCCGAGGCAAGAAACGCGTCCAGATTCGCATGGCAATAGACACCGCGCGCCCGGCCAAACACGCGCCCCCCGCGAAGCCAGCGTCAGTGTCTTCGTTTCCCTCGTCATTCCCAACTGACTCTCTCTCCGAGCAGCAAGGACATCAGTAACCCCAGCATAACACGTCCTGACGACGTCTTCAACAACTCGTATCGCAAGACTCTGCTCGAGAGGGCCCAGAGTCGCACCCCCGGTACACTGCCTCCCCTCGATCCGTACGTCACGGTGGGCCGCATACGTAGCAGCAACAGCCAATACGTCAGCAAGCACCCTCGCGACGACCTCTCCTCCAGCCCAGAACCTCAGAGTACCACCTGGGCCGCACACTCGACTCAACGCACTCCAGCAACTGTCAATCTCGAAGGCTTACGCATCCGTGCAACTCCCTCAACACCAACGCCTTCTGGAAGCCGCGCTCCAGCGCCGTCTCGAACGAGCGACCCTGATGGGGACATGAACATATGGGACTTCGAAGGAGGCATCCGGGAGGATGATGGGGCGTCGAGAACGACGGTCGCCGTGAGTAGGGAGCGCGGACGTCCGCCTAAGGTGAGTGCTCCTGTGTCCTTCCCCCCCGCCTCGATCTCCCATAGCTTATGCTCCCGCCCACGCAGACTATTGCTATCGTGAAAATACAACCTGACCCGCCAGTCAAGCCGAAAGGCCCGAAACGCCGCCCAGCTCACGAGATGCCGGCTTCGAAGTCACTTAGCGCCCTCAACCTGCCCGACGATCTCTACGTCTTCTACGAGAACAAGCTCATGCCCACCTGCATCGACATCTTTGGCGGTTTCACGGACCCCTGGAATATCAAGCCTGCCACACCGAAGGACCCGCAGGCCCTGAAGCTTCCAAGCCTCCTCGATGTCATCACGCTACTCGTCAACGAGTTCCATCACGACGGTCACAAACATGTCCTCGAAGAGAATGATCTGATATACCGAGTGGTACGTCTCGTCTACTATCTGCACGATGCTCATACCTCAATCCTTTCGTTTGACAGACTCGTCAACGTCTCATGAACTGGCGCAACGGCTTCCTTGGGCGCGCCCTCACCGTGGTCAAAGAGGGTGAGAAGGCTTTCGTCGCGCGTGTGAAGATCATGACCGGCAAGAAGGCGACCTCGGCTGATGTGAAAGCGTGGGCCGACGCTGCTATCAAGTCGAATGGTGGTGAGGCATGGTATCAACAACCTGCCACTGCCGAGGTACGTCTCGTGCTTGTGTTAGCTTACTGGTATACTAATCCTCTCGCTGGCTGCGATCAGAATGACAAAGCGCGGGGTATGTTCACGTCGCTGTATATGCTGCGCACCTTCGCCCCGCATCTCGCCGTCATCAGGCAGTCTTACTTCGAGGAGTCCAAGCCCCAGCTCGGCGCGCTTGCCATGGCCACCGCCGCTGTAAGTTGATCGCTATGGCACGCCGGTCGAACCAGTATTGACGTTCTGCAACAGGTTGAAACTGCCTTCAGATGCTACACAGGTAACGGCACTTACCAGGCCCCGGAGGGCGACTTTGACAAGGTCGGCGGCGGCGGTCTGACAGAGAAGTGGGTCCGAGGGGGTGTTACTAACCTGTACAACAATCGTCATCGCTGGGATGAGATGATGGCCGCAGCGCAGGAGATGTCCGAGACACGCGTTGGTCGCACCCGCAACCGCAGCATCAAGAACGTGGATCCGTATGAGCGTGATGTTGTCCCACCCAGCAGCTCCCCTCCGCGCCCCGTGTAGTTACCTCTACGTCTCGAGTAGTTTCCTGCGAGTACATGTAGCCGCACCTGTAATTGCTTTTGCGGTTCAATCTGCTCTATGGCATACCCCATCTTGGTGTATCTTGGACATCTTACTTGTCTGTCTGGTCCGGGCTTGAGAGCAACTTAGCTCTTGCACATTGAGTCGTCTTTATCATCTTAGCATGCGCGCAAGTGTTGCTAAGACGTCCTAATATTGGCTAATAATCACTAATAAATTTCGAGCTTTACTGATGGTCCCGTAGCTCATTCCGGATCACAGGCCGGCCGCCTTTCTTTCCCCACTCCGTCCCGTATATATCGTCCCATACACGCTGTCTTGTCCCTCTCGTCGTTCCGCGTCCGCGCAGTCTCCTACGGCTCTCGTTCAGCATACACGCGTCGTCGAACCCAGCTCTCCGCTCGCTCGCCATTACCCCATTCTCGTATCTACTGCCAGTCCCACACCCGGTCCCCAATCACACTCGCAGGCTGAGTTGTTTGAGACGATCGTGTATTCCTCTGTATCTACTACGTAGCGTACTACACCGTTACCAATCTCGTCCTATGTACAGCGTCCAGGGGACCGCATATATGTATACAACTACACTATGTTCCTAGCCAGAAATTCGGTAGAGCGGCCTCGACACGTCTGCTGCCGTTGCATGCACCAAAAAGTCGACGAGGTAATCCGCGAACACGGAGAACTCGTGGAGCTCCCGGCAGGACATCGGAGATGGCCTTGCTCGTCAACAGCACGCAGAGACTCCATCGCGATTTGCATACGCGCCGGCTCCTTGAACGCCGTTGTGATCGTCCGAGCTGGATGTCCGTTTGAACCTGTGAGCGACAAGTCTCGCTATCAGCGCATGCAATGTTAGTGACGAGATCCGCAAAAGACGTACCTAGACGACATGGTCTGCGGTACTCTGGTGCCGATGCCTCCTCCGTGATGCAGATACGAGCTGCATCGAGACGGATTCCCGTGTGACGAGGAAGAGCACGGCCAGCCGACCGGCCAACCGTACATCGCCAGCGCTCGGAGTCGTCCTGACCATGGTCAGCGAGCATAGTTCCGAGCCTCGAGAACCAGACGCCTGGTCGCTTTGGCTTTTGAGATTGAAGCGTCCTGCAGGCTGCGATAACTGTCAGTATAGCAGAGAGTACTTATTTGATCTCCTGGCCGTACACAAGCGGCAAGCTTGAGTCGCAGGCGTGTACTTACACACTTTCGACGGCGGCAGTGAGTGTCGTAAGCTTTATTAACACACATCACGTCACTCGCGTGGCCGCCACGTGTGCGAACCTTCAAAGCCACGGCATTCCTCACCTCAGGCTCTATTACTTACTCCTCCTCCTCCTCCTGTACGTGTAGAGTACATTCAGTCTGTAGAGTCAACGCCCGTAGTCAGATGTGAGTAACACCCATTACTATCTATCACTGGCTAGGACTGACCTACCCCTCGCGGTAGACAACACTGCGCGCGAAAGGCGCGCTCGCATCGAGGTCCATCAGCGAATTCTCCGCCTCCGCTGCGCCCGGAAGTCCTTGCCCTACTGGGGCTGTGACTTGCACACCTTCTCGCGAGATAAAACCCACTGCATGTATATGAATTTTACGCGCTCCGTCAAGTGGTCGTGAACGGTGGGGTACTTCGCCCGTCCCCGCTGGCGCGTCTGGGTGCTGTAGAAGGAGCTAGCCATGCCTGTGACTACCCGGTGTATACTGTTCAGGTAAGTATGCATTGCCTCACCTGCATGTCGCTGTGCAGCGCTTATCACCTGCCGGTGTTTGTGCGAACATACAGCTGGTATGATGGTGCTCAAACAGCCGATCGGAGGCGTTTGGTCTGTCCCTGATCGACGCCGCTCACGGCTGCGCTGGGGAGGGGGCCCGAGAGGGAGACGAAAGTCTTGTTCTCCCATGGTGAGTACTGCGCGTGCAGGCTCCGGCCACTAATCCCCTCTTCACCACAGACACGAGATCCACTGACATGATAGATGCGACAAGTGCTGGTGACCATATAGCACCCAGCCCCGCCCCCAATGACTCATTGTGCATGCGGGTCGGAGTATAAGGCCTATGGATGCGGGTCCGAGCTTTGCTCGACCTTGCCAACTTGGTGAGTTCTCAACCCCAACATGGCCTCCGACGCAGACGGTGCGACTGCTGCGCTGTTCAACAGCATGTATGTCGGATTTTCACGCTCACCCATCAGCCTTTACACTTCCTAACAGCCACGTACAGCTACACTGGGAATTATTGCGCTGTAGCAGCCTCGGGTACGACTTCCCTTTCGTTCTGGCCATGTTGCAACCCTCTCAGTGATCGACCCAATTGACCCCGTTTCTCGTCGCAGCTCTTCTCCTCTACGATGCCCTCGTCACGATCGATCGAGAAGTGGCGTGTTTTTGGACCTCCAGGTGGACGGGAGCACCGCTTTTGTTCTTTGCGAACAGGTGGATTTCGGTAACGTACTCCGTCATGGAATTGGTCCGGTTCGCATCTTTTCCCTCCGATGAGGTGAGTGCTTTATAGACTACGCCATGGCAGATTCTTACCGGGACGCAGAGGTCTGTCCATATCTTGCTGGAGTTCAGTGCATACGGACCGATTATTGAGTGGTGTTGCGGACGTTGACAGCTGTTCCGGTTTCGAAAAGGCGACAGCCGCAATCTTAGTATTGCAATTCCTTCCTGGTGCAGGTAAGTCAATGTCCCAGTCCTGGACTTCAAACATCCTGATAGTTGGAAATGAGTATTTTCCGCACTCCGTACGTTTGTGTTGAGCAAAAGCAAGCTCTTCGGATCCCTGGTCTTTCTCCTCTCTCTCGCGCCAGTAGGTGCCAACCTTGTGAGTAGTTTGGTGTTTCCAAGCAACCAGATGAACGCGCATTGACCCGATCTGAAGGTCTTCTTCGGCTATGGTCTCTCCGGACAGAACTTCTCGCCTTTCGGGTGCGCAGAGGCAGACCGCATAACTGCGGCAATCGAAATAAGGTGAGAGTGCCGTCCGGAGATTGCCTTGCGTACTAAGATGTCGTAGGCGTAGGTCGCCCGGAGATCACATAAACAGCCCACAACCATACTCATGCACGTAACCACAACAGTTGTGTATATATCCCGAGTCCCGCTCATCGTCGCCGATGTCCTGCTCATCTACGTCACCTGGACAAAGTTGAGCAGTCGGGGTGCGATGACGACGATCCGACAGTCCAAGCGACTATCGCTTTCAGATATTCTCCTTCGCGATGGTACGTCTCCCTCCTTCCAGCGTCATTCCTGATGATGCAGTGGCTTACAAAATGGTTGGCGTTACACACAGGCACCATATATTTCGTGTAAGTACGACCCGCCTCCGCCGAGCGGAGACCTGACGTGCTCCGATACTCGTCACCAGAGTTCTCTTCATGCTGAACCTCCTCCACCTCGTCTTTTCGGTCACTGCTGTAAGCTGTCCCGGCCTATGCCCATTTAATAGCTCCGCTCATCTGACGGCCAGGTGATCGCGGATAGCGGCGGGAGTTACCTGTCCGTCTTCACCTCTCCGTACGTATTCCACTGCTGTGATACCAGAGCGACTCTCACGAATGCTCTTGGTTGCAGTGTCACAGCCATTCTTATCTCGCGGTTCCTCCTTGAACTCCAAGAAGCGAACCAGACGGTCGTCCGACTCGACCCCGACGACCCACTGCATTCCTCGCGACATCCTTTCGGCGATCTGTATACACCAAGCTTCATCGCGTCGCTTGGAGCGTTCATCCCCCCGGATCGTCCGGCCTTGTCAGACAGTGACAGCGGCTTTGATTCGCCTCGCGGCTCATCCTCAGATTCGAGGGAGGAGGAAGACGCAACGCAAAGCGCTACATCGTCGTTCTCTGTGTGATCTACCTCGAATGATGGGCACGGCGTAACTCGTCTGTAGCAATCAATAAATCGACATCTAGTCGTACACACACGCATTCAATCATCACAACACATATCGGAAGTCCCGATTCTGTATATCCGTCAAATCAAGGAATTCCTAGAGATGAGCACGACGGTCGGCATCAGCGGTCTTCCACGTCGGAGCACAGGTGGAGGACACCGTACCTTATCGACCCGGCGCTCCGTCCGCGTCCCGTCGGGGAGTACGACCTCGATATATAAGTCGTCGTACTTGTCGTCCACAGGCTCGGCGTCACGTTTTCTGTTCTCGCGCGCGAGGAGGACGCGGATGAGCAGCAGGATCATCGGGCAGATCACATATGTGACTCCGATGATGATCCACGGGATGTGGTTGCTGTCCACGAGTCAGCGGAAGTGAAGGGATGGAGACGAGCGAGCGACTCACCGAGGCTGATACTTCGCCTGCCACATGAAGGGTGCAGCCGCGTTGCCGACGCAGTAGGAGATGAGCATGATGGCGTTCACCGTGATTCGCTTTGTGTGGCCCGCAGTCACGCTTGACAGCCACGAGAGCGAAAGAACAAACCCAGTGGTGCCGACACCTACGTACGACCGACATCCGTCAGTTCAGGCATTCCCTCTCCTCAGCCGAACCAGCCACGCACCAGTAAGCCACTGCCCAAATAGCAGGCCAACCTTGTCTGACCACGGTAAGAGATTGATGAGGAACACGCCCAGTATGTTCGGGAGGAAGTAAATTGCGCCGACATACGCGCGCGAGTCCTTGTAGCGCGCGGCGAGGTGCACCCCCGTGAAGATCGTCACGATCTCTATGACGCCGTCGACGCACCCGAGGAGCGTCGTCTGCAGGTTCGTGAAACCGAATGCGGACACGATGATCTGCCGCTGGTTCGTCAGGCTGTTCGGGATGTTGTCGAGCGCAGAGAAGAGCGCGAAGAGCCACGTTTTGGGGTCAGTCAATGCCTCATAGAATCTAGAGTGCAGTGCAGTGAGAGCATGTATCATATCGAGAGGGTGAGTACGTACTGCTCGGGCTTGAAGTGCTTGTTCTCGACACCGGTTTGGTTCTCCTGCACGTTCGATCAGCAGGCTGAAGTGGGGCTCCCACAGAGGCGACGAACCTGAATACGCTTAACTGCCTTGGCGCGCTCCTCGGGCGTCAGGAACCAGGCATTCGTGGGTGAGTCTGGGAACAGGAACCTGCGCCATCGTGTGTTAGCGGGACAGAGAACACAGGTTGCGCCCACACCCACCAGTATACAACGGCGGTGATCAGCGTCAGCGCTCCGGTAATAACCATCAGCCTGCATACCGTGGTGAGTTCACGTCCGGAGGCAAAGACATGGTCAACGCACCATTGCCAGGGCTCGAAGCTCGAAGTCTTGATGTGAAGAGTGCCGAAGCTGAGGAAGCCCGAAATGATCTGGGCTGCACAACAGACAGGTTAGCTCGCTGTCATTCCGCCAACAGAACACAATCACGAACCCGTCCCGTTCATCAGAACTGTCAATGTCGTCCGTGAGCACATTGACCGGCGACGGTGAACCGTGAAACGTACACCAGTATCCGACGCGCAGAGTCTGCTCGGTGCGCGTGTAGAACATGGAGCTGACGATCATGAACCCGGCCGTGATGGAGCCCTCGCACATGCCGAGAATGAGCCGCACAGCGAAGAGCCCTCCGAAGTTCGTACACGCCGCGTGTGCACAGAGCGCGACGCCCCACACGAAGATGTTGATACTGCGGTATCACCGTGAGTACCGACGTGGGCGGAGGTTGCGTCAAAGGTGAAGAGAACGTGCCTCATCCATTTTCCGACGGGGAATCGCTGCAGAGCAAGGTTCTGCGGGTACTCGAAGGCCAGGTAGCTCAAGTAGAAGATTGTTCCGAGCCTGCGCAGAGTGGGAGTGAGCGCAGGGATTCGAGGTTCTTAAAGATGACGTCACATACCAGTTGTATCTGGTCAATGGCGCCGCGTTAACGTGTTTCAAACAGGGTTGAACGGAGTACGTACTGGTTGGTCGTGAGGTGCGTCGCAGTCCTGGGGCCAAACAGGCTCGCAAGAATGGCGATTGCAAAAGTGGGATGACGCACCTGATGCCGAGGATAGCCGAGCTGCCCAGCGTCGTCTTGTCCATAAACTGGATCCAGTACAGAACTGCAGGTTCAGTAGTCAATAATCCTCGGAACGAGAAGTGGCATGATCGATGGATACGCACTACACATGAGTGGCAGAATGTGCCAGTCGATCTTCTTTCGAAGCCTCACTGACTCCTCCGGGGTCAGCTCTCCATCGAGTGCAGCCGCGAGTTGTGCGGCCGTGTCGACCTCCTTGTCTGCGACGGCGACGTGCACTAGGACTTGCGACCCATTCTTCTCGTCCGCGTCCTTGAAGGATTCCTTCTCGCCCATTGCTATCGACGTTCCAGTTGACCGCGAGATGACCGGGGGAAGCGACCAGGGACGCGGGAGTAGAATGGGGTTCCTGGGGCTTTTTATGGGGCCCCATCAGGAAGGCGTCGTTATCCATGTGATGATAAGTCCTTCCCAGGAGTTCCGTTCTTCCGTCCTGCTAAAGTCCGATGGAATCCACTTCAGCTCTCGGTTAGCCGCCATGGCGAATCATCGCGTGTCCCTTATCTGCAATCCAACTGCGCAGGAAAGACTAGCTGAGGATGCGACCGAAGGGACTGAGCTAGCTTGCGTCGAGGCCACCGACATTCCCCTTCGGCCTGTCGTGATATCATATCAAGTCTGCCTCGCACTACCGGGATGCGGATGAGGGTCAGGCCGGTGATGCACTGGAGGTATCTGGCTTTGCGAAAACGGCGCGCCCGGAACCTGTATCTCTTAGTAGACTTTCTGGCGGACCGCCTGAGATATGCATGTTTTACTACCTAAATGCACCCAATGTGAGTGGTGCACAACAAAGACTACGAAGGCTGGACGTGGTCCTCACCTGGGAAATGAACCACTATGTTACTGGCATGTCGCTTGACGTCCCCGATGCGCCTGTTGAGTGCGAGCTGCACCCAGACGTGCACCAGCAGAAAGTTGAACGGTCAGTGAAAAGCGTCATGGATCCGGCGGCAGAGTAATGTGAAGAGCCCGGGCTAAGCTTCATACTTTGCGACGAGAGCGTACTGACAGTGATAGGTGTTTTTGCTGTGAGGAAACGGGCAAAAGGGTAAGTACGCGTAAGTACCGGCAGGCTTTCGGAGATCTAATTGTCTGATGAGTAAGCGAAAAGGTTAGTGTCATCAGTATGAAGCAGACGAGTAAGTACTTGGTAAGTACTGTATTATCTCCTCCCTCGTTGTGCTTAGTTTCTCTTGATCCTATCTTGCTTACCTTGTGTGCTTATCCGGGTTTTCTCCGAACACCATGATCTTCACTTTCGGCCACATGCGGTCTGCATTTCTTCGAGACGAGGGGCAGGTTGGAAACGGCACGACCTGAAACTTCCGGGATTTGATGGGCGAGCAGTCAGCACGACTCCTTACAATCGCATGCCTACGATGTGCAGTACTGATGACCGCGATGCAATCAAGATGCCGCAGCATCAGGGTTCAGAGCCAACCCGGCGGCACTGGTGAAATTCACACCGTTAACGCGCGCTGTTCTGCCACAGCCTACAGGTCTTCGCGGCATCTGACGGTAGTTCTGCCTGCCCCCGGCCGGCATTCCACACTCTCCGTGGCGTCGGACGGTTAGGTTCGGGTTCGTAGAATCTTAGAATCATCTACACGTCCGACTGATCACGCGAATTCCAGCCAGTCTTGCAGTCATTGGATCGTTACATGGGTACGCTTGCCGCGGTTTCACGGAGTTTGTATCGCGGATTAGGTTCAAGTTGTTGGGAGAAAAGTACATGGGCGTCATACAGCAGATATAAGGTGCAGTCGTGACTGATATACATACATCGGCCATCTTCCCGCCATGACCATCGTCCCTAGCATGCTGACGCCGCAGGGCGTGAATGTTCCGACGTTCTCCCCCCCACCCCTCGATGGCTCTGCTACCCTCCCCGAATGGGTTCCGCACCATGCCAAACACAGTCCACAGCATGCCTTCGCTGTCTATACTGATGAGGCCGGCGACCTTCAGACCGTGTATTACCCACAGGTCTGGCGCGCCGTCAAGAACGCGATGGTCCTTTTGTCTCGTCAGCAAGTGGGACATGGCCCGCTCACGTCCGACACGCCTGCGCAGCCCCGCAAGCCTGCCGTCGTAGGCATCCTTGCTGTTTCAGGTGCGTCGTGTGCTCGCGTCCCGCACGATCACTCAGCTCATCATTCGCAGACTCGCTGTCATACATTGCGCTGGTGTGGGCGATCATGTCCCGCGGGGACACGCCCTTCCCGATCTCTACACGCAACTCGGCCCTGGCTGTGGCGCACCTAGTCAAACAGACTGGCATTCAGCACCTCTTCGTCAGCAGCGACCCGGCGATGCAACGACTCGCGCACGAAGCAGCTGAGCTCCGCGCCGCTGACGGAGCGCGAGTACAGACGTTCCAGATGCCGACCTTTGAGGACCTGTATCTTAAGGACGAGGGCGTGGACTTCGAGGTTCAGAAGAGGGGGCTTGACGAGATAGTGATGATCATGCACTCTTCAGGCTCAACGGCGTTTCCAAAGCCGATCCCGTTGACGAACCGTAGGGTCCTGGAGTGGGCCACCGTGCCTCGTACGTATATTGGTCGATCGCTTCACCGACTTCGTTGACGTCTCGATCAAGATGTCGGCGAATTGGACCTGGGTGGGACTCGCATGGCCGCGCATGCTCTTCCGGTGTTTCGTACGTGATACTTGGGACTTTCGTTATCACTTGACCTCACAACAAGACTTTGATCATCAGATGCTATGGGCATTGCCATGTACAAATGGGCGGTGAGCTGTCGATCGAAGCGGGTACAGCAACTGGCCGCTCACATCCTCGTTGCAGCTCTCGTCCGGTCTGACTGTAGCATGCTTCAGACCCACTCTGCCTCCAGTGATCCCCACTCCCGACTCGTTGCTGAATGGAATCATCTCTTGCAAGTGTGACACCGCGTTTTCCGTTCCGTCTATGGTGGAGGTGGGTAGATTTCAGTACTCGAAACGGCCTGGCGTGCTCAAATCGAAACAGGCGTGGTCCCAAACTCTCGACGATTACCAGGTCTTGGTCAATTTGAAAGCTTTGGTCAGTGGTCTTCACAAGAGGTGAGCGATCATGCCGCTGACGAGACTCCCACCACAGATGTACGCTGGCGCACCCATGAATAAGGCAATCGGGGACAAGATGGCCCAAGCTGGAGTTAACCTCGTACCGCTCTATGGCGCGTAAGTTCCCGCATTCGAATTTCCGCATATCGCAGAGCTCAAACTCACGTCCTTATCTGGGCAGGACCGAGTCGGCCGTCGTCAGCTTTGGTGTCTACGACCGCTCGAGCGGGCGCCGTGCACCTGAGATGTGGGACTGGTTTCACATTAGTCGCCGCGTCGCGGTGCATATGGTGCCATATGACGAAGAGGAGAGACTGTACGAATGTATCGTCTTGGTGCGTGGCTCGATGTTGGCGCTGATACAGGAACCGATCTGATACTGCATGTGCCTCTTGACAGGAGACCCCGGAATATCATCCCAGTGTTATCACGACGGCGGTGAATGGGGTGCCCGCCTTTGAGACAAAGGATCTTTTGCAGAGGCATCCGGACGACCCCACGCTGTGGACCGTGTTCGGCCGGACCGACGACCAGCTTATCCTATCTACTGGCGAGAAGGTGCGTAGCGGGATCCGAGAATATTGGACTGCCTCTTAACGACACATGCTTCCTAGACGAACCCCGGCCCATTGGGTCAGTGACTGGCTCAACCCTTCTGTAACGTTCACCTCACACCCTTGTATCACAGAGACTATCTTGATGCAGGACCCCCATGTCCTCGCAGTGGTCATGTTCGGTCGCGGTCGGCTTCAGAACGGTGTACTCATACAGCCCAAGGAGCCATTCGATCCAGAAGATGAGGGTAAACTCGCCGCGTTCCGCAACAAGATCTGGTACGTCTGTACCGTCCGTCGTCGGTGACATCCGAGACTCACGCTCTATAGGCCCACAATAGAGAAGGTGAATCACTACGCCCCGGCACACTCCAGAATCTTCAAGGAGGTACATATACAAATTTGCTCGTAGAGGCTGTCATCACATATGAACGCGCGTGTCTACAGATGGTCATCGTCACGTCCCCATCAAAGCCCTTCGAGTTCACCGCGAAGGCCACACCGCGCCGCCAAGCGTGCATCAATGCGTATTCTCAAGAGATCGATGCTGCCTACAACAAAATGCAAGAGTCCTCCCAGCCCGACATCGCACCTCCGGAGCACTGGACGCGCGAATCGGTACAGGGATACATCCGCACCATCGTCGATAAGGTCATGAGTACACCTGTCGGCGAGGACGACGATCTGTTCCAGTACGGCTGCGACAGGTGAGCTCCTTCCGCGCATCAGCAGAGGACACCGTATCATTGACGTTTCGTATCACTCAGTCTGCAGTCCACCTGGATCCGGAACACGATCCTGCACGGCATTCGCGAGTCGGCGCACTTACCGCCTCACGACATCCCGCTGACCTTCGTCTACTCCAATCCTACGATCCGCGCACTCACTGAGTACGTCTATGGCCTTGTCGCCGAGGGCCCATCGGCGTCGAAGAGCGCGGATGCCCTCAACGCGAAGGTGGCCTCGATGGTTGCCATGGCGAACAAATACAAACTGTCACCCGTACCTTCGTCGGGAACGGGCGCGACCGGCGCGAACCGCCCTACGCATGGCCGGACGGTCCTTCTCACAGGGACGACTGGGCGATTGGGGTCTCACGCACTCGCGCAATTGCTGCAGAGTCCTGACGTTGTTAAAGTGTACGCTCTCAATCGGGAGAAGTCGGGGTCGGACGCCGCGCTCTTGGAGAGGCAGCGGGCGCAGTTCAAGCTCTTCGGCCTCGACGTCGGCCTGCTCTCTTCCGATAAGGTGTCTTTCCGTGCTGTGCAGTTCGAGAAAGAGAGATTGGGTCTCGAGGAAGCGCGCTATCGAGAGGTAAGCAGTTCAGGCGACCGGAACCCGGTACTGGCTCATGCGTCACCTTTCCAGCTCTCCGCGAATGTGGACACCGTGATACACAACGGCAAGTCTTGAGCTAGCAGGCATCATGATTGGTGCTGACCATTCTGTCGCTAGCTTGGCGCGTAGACTTCAACCTCACTCTGCCGTCC
This sequence comes from Polyporus arcularius HHB13444, assembly GCA_004369055.1. Classification (NCBI taxonomy): domain Eukaryota; kingdom Fungi; phylum Basidiomycota; class Agaricomycetes; order Polyporales; family Polyporaceae; genus Polyporus; species Polyporus arcularius. Next base: position 19,833 of record ML211296.1, read on the forward strand.
TTTGAGCCCCTGCTTGCTGGATTGCGCAATCTCCTCGAGCTCAGCCGGCAAGCCAAGCAGAACGGCCGGGAGCCTCGTTTCGCATTCATCAGTTCCATCTCTGTCTTTCGCGGTACGTCTCACTACGAAGAAGTCATTACTAAGTGCACTGACGCGAAGGACTTCGGAAGGTTACTCCGGTTCGGTTCTTGCACCCGAAGCTCCCATTGAAGACCCGCGCATCGCAGCTGGCGGAGGGTACAGCGAGAGCAAGTGGGTGGCGGAGCAGGTCGTCGCCAGTGCTTCCGGAGTCGGTATCGACACCATCGTAGTGCGCGTCGGTCAGTTGAGCGGTGACACGCGCATTGGAGGGTGGAGTGTGCAAGAGTGGGTGCCGGCGCTTCTGGGTGCAAGCCAGAAGATCGGCTGCGTGCCTTCACGAAACGAGGTGAGTGCGCGCAAGCGGTGTGTTTCACACCAGTGGTTGATTGTGCCAATTTCTCAATGCTGAATCAATCTGATGTCCTGCAGAATCTGACCTGGTTGCCCGTGGACACGGCTGCGGCAGCGCTCCTCGAGTTGCTTGCTCCGAAAGACAGCGCCGCTTCCGATGGTGCTCGGACCGAATACGCGCACCTGGTCTGCCCTACTCCTACTCCTTGGGATGCAGTCTTCGGCGAATATGCGAAACGATTGGGGCTCCCGCTCGTGCCAATCGGGGAATGGGTCCAGCGCCTGGAGTCGTACTCGCGCTCGAACACTGCTGCCGAAGGCGGCGCGGGGCTGCACCTCCTCGAGTTCTTCACGAAGGGCCTGGAGAGCGGTGTGGAGGATGTGTTGTCGACGGAGAAGACGGTGGCCCGCTCGCGGGTACTGGCCGAGGCAAAACCTGTCGACGAGAAGGACGTCGAGCGCAGTTTGAAGTTCTGGGTCGACGTTGGGGCTATCAAATCTACGTCCTAGGTAGCATCGCAGAGTAAACGTTCATGGGTGTAACATTAGAACGATCTTGGTTTGGACGCAGAACGGTTACTCCAACCTTGTCAGGCGTGATACTTAACACATCGGTCCCCTCCTCGCATTTGAGACTCGTGATTCCTCCCTCGTTCCTCCTGTTCCTTTGAGATTCTAGGAGTCCACGTAGGTAACATCTTGCTGTTGCTTCGCATATATTCAGCTCTGTTTGTGCGCGCTACTTAGATATGTCCCCGGTCATCTCCGGCGCTTAGATCTGATTTCTGTCTCCAACCTCAACCTCCTCTCAGTCGTCTTTGCAACACTCCGAAGCCTCCAATTCACTATTTCAGTGGCGAAAAGTGTGAATTCTGTAGGCAATCAGAAGTTACATCAGCGCACACTTCGTCACTAATGTATTTGGAAGGCTGAAAATATGCAAGTGGCCCACTGCGCCACACACCGTGACGAACTCTCATTAGTACTGGTGAGTTGTGTACACGAAGGAAGGGTGTGTCTCAGACTTGCTCTCGAAGTGTCTCTGCTCGCTCATCTGTGTCTCACGCGGAATGAGCCACACAAAGCTACAGCTGCACTCCTCGGGCGTAAAGTCTCCCGTGGCGACTCACGATGGTGTTTGCTGAACTACTCAGAAGTCATATCGTCAGCTTACACGTTCTGGGGAAGGACCCGTCGAACCAACGTCGAACTCAACCAGCCACACGTTCAGTGCTCTGGTGTTCATCATGAAAGACCTGCCTCATCGATACGCCACCGGGGCCGGTACTAGCGCGATTGGAAGATGCGACAGGGTTGTCTGCACGTCTTGCTCTCGCTCGCAACACACTGATGCCGGGTACCATCCATTACAGTTTATCGCAGTACCATCTCCAAGCTCGGACCGCCATGTCCGCTCTGGACGACTTCTCACCTGGTTGTTGGGCCTCGACAGCTAGATCCGACCGACCTTACGAACGTGGATGGATCCCATACAATTCCGCACATAACGGAGAAGCCCAAGCACTACAAGCTACCGACTTGCGCGCGGACAGAACTTAGACTATCTGTGGTGAGTTTCCGATGAGCGACAGCTCTGGCCTCCATGTCGCCGACCTCCCTTTCCACGGCGTTGTCTAGACCCGAGGCGTGCGTTCCATGCACCTCCTGACTGCTCTCTGATTCGCGAACTCAAATGGAGAAGTGCGTATGCTTCAGGCTTGTGCCTTCGCTGTATCCCTGAACTGACGCAGAAGCCATCAACAGCACGAACATCGCCGTCTTTCGCGCGCATCTCGCAATTGCACGCGGTGCTCGTCTGTCCAGTGCGTGACCGCTGAGCCCTGCCACCCGCCAGATTGACAAGGCGTAATCCGGATTCCGAACTCACATCTGCAGCGCCCTTTGCCGTAATTGGGTCCGGACTCTCACCGGTATGTGATTACGAAGCTGTCCATGCTGCTTCCGAAGCTCCCTCCGCATCACTGGTCTGAAGATCTGTCGCCTCTCGTTGGTTCGCGACGTTCGCTCCTCGGGCCCTAAGTTAACGCATGCCTGTGCTTCTGACCGTTAAGCGCGGTGCTGCTCACAATCGGTCGTTGAGATCGGCCTCGATAACCCCTGCAGACGATTCCGCCCTGTTCCCTCGACGCTGGCCTCTGGACTAAAAGTGCAACCTGGATGCCGATACCTACTTCGCTGTTTCACCTCCTTTGGTCTGGACTGTATCGTCTTCGGCTCGTATGATAGGCGGTCGCAAGGGACCGGCAACTCAGGTGATCACTGCACATTCACTTATTACATACTTACTTTCTTACCAACGCCCACGCTCGATTTTGGATGGATCAAGATCCCAATTTGTATATCGTGTGGCCGGTGGCGGAAGCCTCAACAGGTTGAACTTCAACCATCCTCGACGTCCTGGGCCCCGTGTTACCCGATTCCTCGACTGGCTCGCGATTCGACTGCGCAAGACGGCTGCCTGGGCGACGGCGGGCAGCACAAGGAACAACCGCTAAGGAGAACGTAAAGCGAACCTCGGGTCCACGGACGGTCACTAGCGGGATGTGGGATCTCAAAGATCTGCCGAGTGTGGGGTAAGTGCGTGATGGTTGGTCGCTTCGTGCTCCCTGGATAAATCGTGATACGTCCATCAGTAACGTTGATGACACCTTCCGGAGCCACTAGAATGTCACTGGCATGCTCGTTCTGCTACATACTTGCGGAGGCGCAATTCATCTGTCAACCTTGGGCTGGCCCAAGATGTCTTCTGAATCTCCGTTCTGCGCTCACTGCAAGTCTTGGACGTGCGCTATCCGAGGCCCGCTTGGGACTTCTGGCGACCATGAGAACATCGTCAGCCATATATCACCGTGGGTTCTGTTCTGATACGAGTCAGCTTCGCTATCCCTTGTCGCCGCCGTTGACCAAAGCGCTCGTTGCTCTCGTGCTCGTCATCTCTTCGTGCATACTTGTTTCAGCGGCGTGGCTATCTGACGGGAAATTTACCGTCCGACCGAGAGTTCTGCTTGACGCATGATCTCTCATGGTCAGCATACTTACTTTGATCAACTTACCGAACTGGAGCGCGAAGCAGCACCCGGAACCCGCGAGTTCGGGTCGGACGTGCTGAAAGCTATCGGCTGCGCTTACGCTTGAGAAGCTTCTTCACGAGAAGCCCACTTACGGCGGTCAAATCTTATTGCTACATATCAGAGGAAGCATCGGCGAAGAGCAGGGACGCCGTCTACCGCGCTGTGCTATATAAGTATTCGCCTCCGGGGACAGCGGTGACCATCGCTCCCCTCCTCCTCCCTCCCACCACCCGCCTCTCTTCGCGTTCTACACAGGTTGACCTGCGCTGTCTAATTCTACCATGTCGCTGAAGGACGCTCCTGGTTTCTACAACCCGGCGGTACAGACTTGGCAAGGCGCTAACAGCAAGACGTTCAAGCGCCCCGATCTGGACACGAACCTCACCCTCCCCGAGCTCTTCGAGCACCACGCAAAGCACAGTCCCGAGCATCCTGTCTTCGTCTACGCAGATGACGAACAGCAGGAACATCTTATACGCTTTCCGGAGGTGTATCGCGGCATTCGGAAGGCGGCGACCATCGCATCCGCGCACTACCATCGCCTTGCGGATTACTACGCGCAGGCGCAGGTTGGCAAGAGTGAAGATGACCCCCCTATCATCGGTATCCTTGCCACAGCAGGTGCGTGCTTACATTCCCAATAAGTGTTGTTGTGTGCGCTGACCAGACCCCGCGGTCACCGCGCTCGCGCCGCATGACAGACTCCATCTCATTCTACACGCTCAAGCTCGGGCTCATGTACCTCGGCTTGACGCCCTTCCCGATCTCCACGCGGAACTCGGCAATTGCAATCGCGCACCTCGTCACGAAGACAGGGGTGAAGCAGATGTTTGTGAGCGCGGACCCCGCCATGCAGCGCCTCGCGCACGAGACGAACGAGCTGCTCGCCAAAGATGGGAAGGAGTTCGAGCTTCTCCCCATGCCTACATACGAGGATATGTACGGCCCTGGTGGCGATGATGCGCTCGTACCCATGGGCAAGGTCAGCCCGAACAAGACGTGTATCATCCTGCATTCTTCCGGTGAGTCCGATGTGTCGCGTGGCCCCACAGGGATAGCCACCGGGCCCGCGGGGAGGGCGCGCGTTTGATCTCCCATACTGAAGCTGGCCGTTCTAGGATCTACGGCATTCCCAAAGCCCATCAAGTTCCTAGACAAGAACTTCAGGAAGTGGGGCCCCTTCGTCTGTGAGTTGCACGTCAAGGCGATCCGCGACATATGACGAGCTATCATCCGTGCAGACTATGGCGATGTTGATTTCTGCGGCTTGCGCGTGGGTGCGCAGGCGAATCCCATGTTCCGTATGTGATCCTTCTTGCCAGGCAGATGTTCGAATCGAGACATTAACATACTTGCATGACAGACGTGATGGGTTCGCTCATGATGTGCTGGTCGGTGAGTCGCTCTGCCATCACGCACTCGTACATTCAAGCTGATCTTTCGCGTTAGGTCTACGTCGGCGTGGTATGGTCAATGTTCAAGCCTTGCACCCCTCCGGTGTACCCAACGCCAGAGCTGTTCCTCGACTCCCTGGTCGCAACGCGGAGTGAGATCGTTTACTGTGTCCCGGCGTTCATTGAGGTCAGTTCTTCCGCACTCGGACTTACTCAGAAGATACTCACCCGTCATGCAGTCATGGGCGCGGGACCCAGCCAACATGCCGCGGATCAAGACCCTGCGTGCGATGGTGAGCGCGGCGTTGTTTTCTCTGAAAGGAATGGTGCAGCATGCTCACTGACCTTGGACAGATCTACGCCGGCGCTCCCATGAACAAGCAGATCGGCGACCGCCTCGCGGCCGAGGACATCGCCCTCATCCCCTTCTATGGATCGTGCGTATCATTCTTTCTCGTCCTCCCGATGTTTCGGTCCCTCGAATCATCCATCCTCTCAATTGGTAACGTTTGAGACTGACCAACGCGCCGTGTTTCGTTCAGAACTGAGATCGGCGCTGTTGTGCGCCTCATCCCTGATCCAAAGACGATGGAGAAGTCGGAATGGGATTACTTCCAGATCTCCCCGCACATCGACATCAGGCTACTCCCTCAGGAAGGCCAGCCGCACATCTTTGAGCCTGTCGCATTTGTACGCATCCGATCGCCTCGTCCCGTTGCGCGACCCATCATCTGATATCCTGGCAGGATTCACCGACGTTCACGCCCAATGTGTTCAACTCGGTCATCGAAGGTCGTCCCGCATACTCGACGAGCGATCTTATCGAGCGGCACCCGACGAAGCACAATCTTTTCCGGGTGTTCGGACGTGCGGATGATCAGCTCATGCTCTCCACTGGCGAGAAGACTAACCCCGCGCCGCTGGGTATGCGTCTCTCTCCCCTCTATGTACATTCGAGCTCACAGCTAATTTATATCTTCAGAGGCAATTCTGTGCCAGGACCCGCATGTTCACGCCTGCCTTATGTTCGGGCGTGGCCGCTTCCAGAACGGCATCCTCATCCAGCCCAAGGAGCTCTTCGACCCGAGCGATGAGGCGAAACTGGAGGAGTACAGGAACAAGATCTGGTACGTGCGACATACCGCACCTAGCAACTCGTGCTGACGAAGGTGGATATAGGCCCTCGATCGAGAAGATGAATGCATACGCCCCGTCGCACTCGCGCGTGTTCAAGGAGATGATCATGGTCACAACGCCGAACAAGCCTCTCGAGTACACTGCAAAGGGGACGCCCCGTCGGCAGGTCTGCATCGCTGCCTACGCAGATGAGATCGACGCCCTCTACAAGAGGGTCGAGGAATCTTCGCAGATCGACCTGCCACCGCCCAGGGACTGGGCACCCGAAACTGTCCACCAGTACATCGGAGATGTGGTAAGGAAGGTCATGGAGAACAATGACATCAAGGACGACGACGACCTCTTCCAGCAAGGTTGCGACAGGTACGACTGCGTGAATGTGCGATCATCGATGTTGTGCGATGCTGACATCCCCTCCTCAGTCTGCAAGCGACCTGGATCCGCAACACTATCATCCATGCGCTCCGCTCTTCCTCCAGTGTCAACACCCACGACATCCCCACTACCTTCGTCTACTCGAACCATACTATCTCCGCACTGGCAGCTTACATCTCTGCGATCTACTCGGGCAAGTCTGTCGACAAGGATGCGGAGCGCGCTGCCTCGATCGAGCGCATGCGGGCCCTGCTCGAGAAGTACAGCGCGGGTTTGGAGCGGCGGTTCCCCGAGAAGGCTGCCAATGGTCATGCAAACGGACATGCCAATGGGACGGCGGAGATAGTGCTGGTCACAGGGACGACAGGCCGTTTGGGCTCTCATCTGCTCGCGCAGCTGCTGCAGCGACCGGATGTCGTCCGCGTCTACGCGCTGAACCGGGAGTCGTCTGGCTCCGTGGCTGCGCTCGAGAAGCGCTCCAGGGAAGCGTTCAAGCAGTGGGGTTTGGACGAGTCGCTGCTCTCTGGAGGGAAGGTCTCCTTCCACGCAGTCGACCTCGCGAAGCCAAACTTCGCCCTTAGCGAGGAACTATACCAGGAGGTAAGCTCCTTCACCCCCGGCATCTTCTTTAGCTGACCCGTCCGCACAGATAAGGAGCAATGTTACCCAAATCATCCACAATGGTGAGTCATCCTCCGGCTTGCGAGGGGAACCACGTCCTAACTCGGTGATTGCTTAGCTTGGCGCGTGGACTTCAACGTCGCGCTCCCGTCTTTCGAGCCCCTTCTTGCCGGCGCGCGCAACATCCTCGACTTGGCTCTGAGCTCCCCGCGCCCAGGCGGACCGCGCACGCTCTTTGTCAGCTCGATCTCCTCTCTGCGCAGTACGTATGCTGTGACTTCCATGGGGCGCACTGATTGACTAGTGATTGCAGACCACTCCGAGCCTACCCCTGCTGTCGAGACCATTGAGGTCGACCCTTCCCTTGCATACGGGACTGGGTACAGTGAGAGCAAGTGGGTTACGGAGCAGCTGTTCGGACGTGCGGCGCAGAAGGGCCTGAGGGCGACTTCTGTCCGTGTTGGTCAGGTCAGCGGCGACCAGCGCACGGGTGGCTGGAACACGACCGAGTGGGTTGCCGCTCTCGTCCGCGTCAGTCAGCGCCTTGGATGCATCCCCTCGAAAGAGGAGGTACGTACCCACATTCATGACCACCCTTCGTCCACGGTCGCTCATCGGCACTTGCGCAGGATCTTACGTGGGTTGCCGTCGACGTCGTGGCATCTGCACTGCAGGAGATGGTCGACTCCAACGAGCCCGCGCTGCACCTCGTCTCGCCACGCCCCGTGCCATGGAACGCAGTGTTCCTGCCTATCGCGGAGCGGCTGGGGGTGCCAGCTGTGCCGTACGACGAGTGGCTGGCGCGTCTCGAGAAGTCCGCTGCGGCTGCGAGCGCGCGGCCGGGCGTCGAGCAGCACGACTCGGCGCACAACCTGATCTCGTTCTTCAAGGCGGAGGGCATGGGTGGCGCAGCGATCCCGCTGAGCACGGAGAAGGCGGTCCGCTCTTCGAAGGCTCTGGCGAATGTGCGTCCGATTGGCCGCGAGGACGCGCTGAACTACGTGGAGTTCTGGGCGAAGGTTGGCCACCTGAAGCAGACTGCGTGAACGCTGCCAGTGGTCAGTCTCGTTGCATGTTTATATCTTGTTGTCTTGTTGTCTTGGCTGTCGCGCATGTAAAAAGTTGAATACCTAGTAGTTCGCATAGATTGTAGAATATGAATAGCTTTCCTAGACAATCACACACCTTCACGGTCTGCAGGAGCTATATCTTCTGCTGACACACAGCACCAAGGTAAGTTTACGGTCAGCTGCCGTACTTCGAACTGCCTTGGACAAATCCCTCCAGAATCTCCTTGAACTGTAACTCCCGCACACGGAGATAGCGACGGTGAGATCGAGGAGCACCACGCCGACAGCCAGGTTCGCGGCAAGCAACCCGAGCACAATCGTGCCGTATGCCTTGGTCCAGCTGTCCTCACCCCCGGGAGCAGTGGTGCCGACGCTGGTCTGGGATCACCTCCACGATCTGAATCGAGCTTGACGGCTTCTGCAGGCGACAACTCAGGAGGGAGCTCTACGAGCGCTGCGGCGCGTTCAGCAGAGAAGTCGTGCCACATTTCGGATACGTCTGTGGTGGGTACGCACCCGGCAACTTGTCCCGCTTATGAGTTCTACCCACTGGCACCTGTCTGTCGGGCTGTCGGTCGGTGAGGGCGGTGACTCGAGCGCAACCGCCGAGTCGTCGTTGACAACAGAGGAATGCGCTGTCTGGGAACTGTGAGTACCTACCAGAGAGCTTGGGAGACTCGCGCCCTTCGAGTCGTGTGCTAAGGTATATTGAGCGGTGATCATCCGTAGACACTGACGTCCACAAAGTTAACTGTAGAAAATTCGTCTCAGCAATACCCAGATGTGAGATGTGGTGATACTCGTGGCGACAAGACCTGGTGTCAGCTCAGCACTGTCCTTGGCGAGCCATCAGGCTGAGCTGAAGTTCAACTTGAAGGTGTACACATTCTAGCACTAGTCCACATGCCCCAAATATACTAGAAGCAGAGATGTACTCAGCAATTACCGGTGACCTTGGCCGTACGACTTACCGAACGTCAGAAAGTAGAACTCACTGAGACTTGACTTGAACAACTTGCCATAGAACTCCGGCGCTTGGGCCTCAGTGAGCACGCATCACGTGCAGTACGCGTCGCGTCGGGATCAAAACATATCAGCGGCGATTGAATCGACTCTTCCTCCTACCACGACCACTGTCGTGACTCACTTCACTACCACCCAAGAGTTCTTCTCGATAGTGCAGGATATGGATGAAGAACTCGACGCAGACATTGCAAGGTCGAAGCTCACGTTTTCGGGATACTTAGTGGCGTCGTGTTCTGACTGCCCCACAGAGCAATTGCGCTCAGTTTGCAAGACACTGGCCAGCCAGCACCAGCAGATGTTATTGACGTGGACGACGACGAAGACGACGAGGATCTACGTTTTGCGCTAGAGGCATCGAAACGAGAATCAATGGCGGTCTCAAACCCACCGATGCACCAACGACCACCGCCCGCAACCACTTCCAACCCCGCGGCTGCCTTCCTGTCCGAGCGTGCCAAACTGGAGCAGGAACGACTGGAGCGCTTGAAGCGCACTCGACCCGACATTCATCGTGATACGACCGCTATCACGGTCGACTCGGACTCGGAGGACGACATAGACGAGGAAGAACGCGCACGCAGTGCGAAAAGGCAGCACATCTCCTCGTCCTCTTCCGGAGCACGTCGTGCCAACCTGTCTACTCCTTCGTCTAGCACCAGCACTAGAAACGCTCCGAGCACGAGTGCTGCGGCAAGAGCACGGCCGGCACCCGCGACAGGCCGCCAAACGCAGGCTGCAGGCAGTATCTTCTGGGAAGGGGAGCTGCGGCAGACGGCCAACATGCATGTCGATAAGCACAAAGACACGCGGCCCGTCTTCCGACTCTCCGAAATTATCTCCCCGGTAGGTTCTTGTGTCTTTGTTTACTGCCTGGGTATATCACAGGTCGGGTGTACACGTGCAGGGGATTGCCCAGGGATGGCCCCCATTCACGTCAGCAGGGATACCTGTGACTTATACGGGGAAGACGTACGGAGGTATACGCTGAATGCGAGATAGCCACATCTCGTCTGCTTTCAGCCAGCCGGTTTCCTTTCGGCCTGAACCAGAGGATAGGTGACTGAACTGGAGGCGACTTGTGTACCTGGGAAAAGCGGATATCCCTGGCGTGCATCCTCACCGTGCCCTCACACGGATCTGTTCCTGTCTTCGTTCGGTATGCGCCGACACGTCTCGCTAGATGCGCGAGTCGATCTTTAGCCGACCTGTGCTATGCTCCAGAAATTCGTCGAGCGGCGCTGACGCTTCCCTCCGCAGAAAGAAGATATCGAATTCGCGATTGTATCGGCCTTCTGCTGGAACTTTGCCTGGGTGTACCAGATGTTTGACCGCAAGACACCCGTAATCGCTGTAGATCACAGCCCAGCAGGTAGGCCTTTACGCACAGCCGCGGATTCTCCATCTCCATCTGACTGTCATCACGCAGGGGAGGCATCGATCAAGGCTATCCTTCCCAACTGGATACGTACCACGCCGTTCTTACGCGGTGGATTTGGGTGTATGCATATGAAGGTGCGCCGTGACGGACCTTTCTTCCGAGGATCACAGTGATCAAGCCGCGTTTGTTCAGTTCATGCTGGTGAGTGCGCCACTTCGTATGTGGCGAGGCGCAATCCCGCTCAAGCTCTCCACAGCTGTTCTACAAGACAGGCCGGCTACGAGTCGTCATTTCGACCGCGAACGTGATCGAGTACGACTGGCGCGACATAGAGAACGTGAGCCCCACACCACCTTTTACGGTCTTCCTACTTGAATGCGGCTGACTTCCGTTGGGCAGACCGTATGGGTGCAAGACGTGCCAAAGCTTCCTTCTCCGATTGTTGCTGACCCGAAGAAGGAGGACTTTGCGTCTGCGATGGTCCGGGTGCTCCATGGGGTGAACGTCGCGCCTGCCCTAGTGAACTTCCTGAGCAACGATGTGCGCCATACTTTGGGCGATATATGCGTCTTTCCCTCACGCTCACGGTCTGTTCTAGCACCCGGACCTCCCGCTGCAGCGGATAGAACGCCTCCGGACGCACTGGGACTGGTCAAAGGTGAAGGCGGCGCTCATCCCCTCAATCGCAGGCAAGCACGAAGGCTGGCCCAAGGTGCGCCCGCTCTCCCGCTCTCTGACACACTCTAACCACCTCCCCGCAGGTCATCCTGTCCGGGCACACCAGTCTGATGAAGGCGCTGATCGACATGGGCGCGAAGCCGCCCAGCGGCAAGGAGCTCGTGCTCGAGTGCCAGGGCTCGTCGCTCGGGACGTACAGCACGCAGTGGCTGAACGAGTTCTACTGCTCGGCGCGCGGGGAGAGCGCGCAGACGTGGCTGGACGTGTCCAAGGCGCGTCGCGCGAAGCTGCCGTTCCCCCCAATTAAGATCCTGTTCCCGACGGCGCGGTATGTGCGGGAGAGTGTGCTCGGGGAGGCGGTACGTCCATTCTCCGTTCTTCTCGTGTGCATACGTAGTAGGTGGGGCGATGGCTGACGCACGGTGGACGCAGGGCGGCGGGACGATGTTCTGCAGGCGGAAGCAGTGGGAGGGCAAGAACTTCCCGCGCGAACTGTTCCACCAGACGAAGAGCAAGCGCGGGCGCGTGCTCATGCACTCGAAGGTCAGCACCGTTGCCAGCTTCCAGCTCTCACAGATGATGTGCTCAGCGCGTCGCGACCGTTGGACAGATGGTGCTGGGGACGTTCCGCGACAAGCGGGGCGGGCTCGACCGACATGCAAGGAGCTCGGCCCAGGCTGACAGCGAGGACGAGGATGACGCGGGTGGCAGCGGCGACACTGCCGAGGATAAGAAGCTCGCGGGGTGGGTGTACGTCGGCTCGCATAACTTCACGCCGTCTGCGTGGGGGACGCTCTCCGGGTCGGGGTTCAACCCTACGCTCAACGTGAGTCTCAATAACCCTCTCTCGACCTTGACTTCGGCGAGAAGCTGATAATGCGGCAGATTACCAACTATGAGCTGGGCGTCCTGATCCCTTTGCACAGTCAAGAGGAGATTGACAGGGTGGCGTGCTGGGAGCGCCCGCCGCAGAAGTATGTCAGCGGGCGGGACGAGCCTTGGGTGAGGTGTCTATCTGCCAGCGTCACCGATCCTTGTCTGACGGACGTTTATTTGGCTCCAGATACAGTCGGAGTCAGCCGCGTTCGTCGAGGAGGCAGGGTAGGGCTGCACCGGTCGCGACTGCGTGAGCCCAGCGCGCGGCCTTCTCGTGCTTTGTGGGGAATGGTCAGACTCAATGCTCCTATCACTATGTTCTGCGCGTGCTGCGACGTCTGCGCATTATGCTTTGAACTATCGCTCTCTCCAGATTGGGCCTCTTTGCGTGCTGAGCAGTGGACTGTGGCCCGCTCCCTCGCCGACGAGCTCAAATTCACAATGGATGTCCGTTGTAACGGCGCGACGTGCCCGTAGGACGTGTCGCAATTCTTTGAATGCGTCGTCCAGCTGCCTACCTTCGTCAGTGTCCGCGAATGTCTGCATAGCGCGCCGGCCGAGAATCAGAGAGATACTGTACCGTTTGCTCAGGAGGCTGAGCAGTAGACGTTCGGCACGATCTTTTCGTTCTATTTGCGACGCAGTTGAGGTCAGCCCCTCGCATCTCACTGCGGTCACTACTACTACTGCGCTGCTGCTGTCTTACCAAAATTCTCGCTCTGTCTCCGATACTATGTAGGCTAGCGAAGGGCTGACTACTCTACATGCGGAGCGATAAGGGTCTTTTCTCCTATCTTGTTGTTGTCCTGAAGTCCATTGAACATATGCTCTAGTGATTGAACGGCCAGAAGTACTAGTATGAGTTGTCCCAACTGTTGAGACGGTTGCGATGCGGTTCACTGCATTTGGACGTGCCGTGCCGCCGGAGCCAAACAGAGCCAAATGTCAGGCGCTCGGCAAGCGCGGGAGGAGACAGAGAAAGGCTTCAGCTTGCTGCCTCTCTCCACACTCGCTTGCTCCCTGTCCGCTCGTTTATCTCGTTCGTCATCGGCGTCCTCGTCGTCTCCGGCAGCGCACCCGACGTTCTAGCAAGCCTCCTCGTCGTCACCTCCGCTGTCGACGACACAACTACCCAGCAACATGCATGTGCTATCGTACATCCCGACCGGCCTCCTCACCTTGATCTTTGCGTGGTATCTACTCCCATTAACGAGCGCGAGCTGTGAGTATATGCATGCGATGCGATTTGCTGGAGTCTGACAAGAGGACAGCGTATTTCGTGATCAATACACCGGCGAACGGGATTCAATGGTCAAACAACGCCGTCAACCCCATAACTTGGGAGAAGGGCCTTTTGGACGGAGTGACTACTGTGGATGTCGAGCTCGCAAGACTGAGCACAGATGGGCTGATCTTCGTCGCAAAAGATTGTGAGTCGTGTCCCAGTCAAATCTCACATCCACGCTTGCTCCTTCTACCCGGCACGGCTTATATGGGCGTCGGGATTGTCATGTCCGTCATTGTGCCCGTTTCCATCGCATCGCATCGCTAGCCCGAGGCCTTGAGCTACATCCTTTCTATGCAGTCGTATGTTCGCTGGAGCGTACAGGGCTCAGGGTCCGACGCATCAGCGCGTAGAGAGGATCTCATGACCACCCTCATACTCTTGTGCTGCTGGCAAGGGAGTATACAAAGTGCCTCAGGGAGGATGGGTATACAATGTCCGACGTTGTATGCTCACACTGCAAGGCAGTTGCACGGTCTGGGTCTTGGCATTGCTACGCTCGTTGTTACCCCCGTTGCCAATGCACGACCTGTGCGAAGCTCCGAGTTACGTTTCTTCTATGCCTGTCGCACATGCTCGAGCGTGCCGAATTCTGCCGCGCGACGGGAAGACAGTCTGGCGAGGTATCAGCACGCAAGGAGGCCTTCGCGGCCACCTGCGCTCTTTCACGGTGGGGATGGACGGAGTGGTCGACGGCCAACCTCTCACCGGGCGGGTCGCTGAGCGTCCGGTCATCTGGGACCGCCTCTAGTACACGCAGTCGTCATCGTCAATGGTCTAGAGAGCTTACGCCTCTCCCGGTGTTCGGCTCCGCTGCACATGAACACCCGCCCCTCTCGTACTCGTAGCTGCACAAGTATATACGAGAATGGTGGAAGTGGATGTCCACCGGCTACTGGACTTCCACCGTTTCGCCCGTCAACCACTGCCACTTCCACTCGTCTCAGCGTACATGGGCAGAAGCAGATGTATGCATCCCCGTGTTCATAGAGACCTTGTGACCCGGCTCTGCACCCTACTTGGTCCGCGATCTCGTCAGTACGTATACTGACCATATTATGTCTACCTACAGTCTCCACACCACTCTCGACGGGCGCCCTGAACCTGTTCCTCCAAGACGTGCCCACAGGCGACGACTACTACCTCCTCTTCCTCAACTCCACGCACGGCGTCATGTACGGCGCCTCCCAGCGCTTCGCGATCTCGAACTCGGGCAACGGCACGGCGCCGACCCCCGCCGCGGGTGCGCCCACCGTCACCGTCTCGGGCGGCCCGAACCCCACTGTCGGCTTCGCGACGACTTTCCCCCCATCTGCGAACGGCGTGAGCGCGCTGAGAACTGTGGAGGGCGCGCGAATGCAGCTCCTGTCTATGGCGGGCGTCGTGGCGGTGTGTGCGCTGGGCGGGGCGTTGACCGTCCTCTGAGCTGTTTAGGGGCTCGCAGGTCCCGATACGCGAGACACGCCGCGCTGTCAGGTGCGCACCGGTTGCGATAGTACGGTGCGTTTGAGCGGCGGCGCGGGAGAGCGGTGCGGAGAGGAGGGTTGTGCGGGGCTTGGTGGGCTGCGGCTTAGATCTATACTATCTTTTTGGGACCACGGGCTATGCTAGTTAGTGTTTTCGCCTTTCGACTTTTGCGCTGTGATGGACTACTACCGAACGAATGACGCAGTGCCGAGGATTTCCTATATTATACCAGCCTTTTCGATGACGAATCGACGCGCATCCTGCGACCTCGAGGTGGGTCTTGTGCATGCGGTGTTCGCTGAGTTGTTGCGTAGCAAATATGGTGTCGTTACATCCGGAACTTCAAGCGCGGTCTCTGGTGCGTCCTAGAGCAGCATCTGGCAGTTAACTCAGCTGACATGCCTGGCTGCAGTACACAATCCCGTCCGCTCCGCGTTCCTCAGCGCCGCCATTCTACGGATAGCATGCCGACGATTTGCACCCACAGACTGCGCCGCGGACCAATGGGACATGCCCATGGTAGTCCGCTAAACCCATGACCGGACTTGAAGCACAAGCAACGCGATGGTGGTTACGCTTGGAGGCTATTGCGATGCGGGCGCGTGGCGCGCGGTGATCTCCCATTTACTCCGGGCGAGTCTGACCCTCAAGTCCGAGCACCATACACAGGTCTTCAAGCCTCATACAGAGTCTGTGACAGGGGGTCCAAACATTCCAATTGTCTCTCTCCGCCTGACGAGAGGGATTCCGGGAACATCGTTTGCTCAACGCCGCCCGTAGTAGTAGGTTCCCCTGGCCCAAGTCGCATAGTATAAGAAGTGTATGTACTGGTGAGTCTGCTCTCCATTCGACTTCGCTCGCTCGGGATGCTTCTGCCTAACTCTCTTCTCCAGGTCGTGGAGCTCTTCCTCCCGCTCGCATTTCTTGCGGGTTCGACGATCGCACAATCCTCGCGCTTCGCCGTCAAGGCTCATGGGACGGGGTATCGCTTCGCAGCGGCCGAGCAGCTGACCTCGGATAACCTGCAGGTGGTGACCAAGAATGACCTTGTAGTATGTGCTGTTCTCTCCGAGTATCCGTGCGTTCCTGATCCGTCGTCCAGTATACCACAGATATCACACTCGGCGGACAGAGTGAGAATTGCGCGCATGCTCTCGATATCGAAGATCGGGGAAGCTGACGCCTAAAGCAGCATTCACAGTACAGTTCGATACCGGCTCGACCGACCTGTGGGTCAACACCAAGGGACGCAACGTGCAGCTTACGAACCAGACAAGCCTCATCACGTCTATAACCTACGGAGTGGGTAAAGTCGAGGGACCGATAGACTTTGCACAGGTCAAGATCGGCGACTTCGTCATCGACTCGCAGGGTACGCACCCACCAGTCTCAGCTGCACGCGTACGTGTCATGACTCTCGCGCTGCAGCCTTCATCAACCCGACCTCCATTGTCGACTTCGACCTCGACATCGACGGAATCCTGGGCATGGCTTTCGACGTCAGCAGCGTCCACAGTGCAATCAAGAACGCCTTCGGGCCCTCCGCTGCCGACACAATCGGGCGCTCGCCCATCACGTCTCTCTTCGCCGCGAATCCGTCCCTCCCGAACAACTTCGACGTGCAGCTCGCGCGCACGAGCGACACCGAGGACCTCGCCGACGGCTCGTTCACGATCTCGGGCCATGCCCCGGGCTTCGACCGCGTCGCACAGGCTCCGAAGCTCCCGCGCGTGAGCGATCAGCACTGGAGCATCGTCATGGACGCGATGAACGTGAATGGGAAGTCGTTCGCGTTCGACAAGTCACGCATTGACGGGACGCCCGCGGGGAAGACCGTTGCTATGCTCGACACGGGATTTTCATTCCCGCCGCTCCCGCCGAAGGCTGTCGATGCGATCTACAGCAGCATCCCAGGCGCGGTGTTCAACCCCTCGTCGAAGCTCTGGGCCGTGCCTTGCAACGCTTCTACGAGCCTTTCGTTCACATTTGGGTGAGTATGATGATGACCTTAGTGGCTGCTGCATGCGTGTTGATTGTGATTTGGATAATAGCGGTCAGAACTTCGTTGTGCACCCTCTCGACCTGACCAGACCGATGGTTACCGACATCACCACTCACGGCCAGAAGAAACAGGTTACTGTGTGCATCAACACGTACCAATACCTCACGCTCGACCCGAACAGCTTCCAGGGCTTTGACATGATCCTCGGCGACGCCTTCCTCCGGAACGTTTACGCATCGTACGTACATTTCACCCTCACGCTCGCCTTCCCGAGGCTCATACTGTAGATACGATGCTCAGGTTCGACTACGGGGACACCCAGCCTGGCAACACGAACTCTGGCCCGGGCATTCCCTTCGTTCAGATGGTCTCCACGACGGACTCGTCCAAGATGATGAACGAGTTCACAACGGAGCGCGCTGCGACGCTCGCCAAGCTCCCCACGGAGATATCTCCCTCAGACTTCGTGAAGATCGCCACGGGCGGCTCAGGCAGTATCGGCACCGGCACGAGCGGTGCGGCTGAGGACCCCGTCGACGGCTCAGGAAGCATCTTGGGCTTGAGATACAGCCTCGTCGCCCTGATCCTCCTGGGAGCGAACTTGGCGATTGGGGTCGCGCTCATTGGGCTGACGGTTGCGATATGTATGCAGGGGAGGAAGAATAGGCTGAGCATGCGGACCGTGTATGCACCCGTCCGGTTCAAGGATGACTTCGAGCAGGGTAGCTCCAAGTATGGCAGCTGAGTTTGACCATGAGATGGACGGCGGACTCCTCATATAACACTCACAGTACTATTTATCACCTGTATTGGGTCTTCGAGGTCGCCGCATGGTTGTTGGACTTCCTGCCGTCTTCTCTCGCATGGTTCAATCACTCTTATATGTATAAATAGGAACCACAATCATGATTATTGCACGACACTACATGCTCGCAGCAACAACAGGACGATTTCGAGAGCCATCACGCATGGGGAATACCGGACGAAGAGGACCACCGCTTCACGCGGAGGAGACGACAGAAGAGGGGCCCCTCTTGGGAACACGGGTAGAGCCGTAGCTCACGGGGGTCTGCGCCCGCTCGCCCGGAGCATCGTACAATCCGGAAGACCCGTAGGTCACAGCACCTCCAGGAGTGGTGTTTCCTCCAATCGGGGCGCCGCCGGCAGCCGCACCGCCCGGGGTGGTGTTTCCGCCGACGGGCACCGACTCGTCGTCCTCAACGCCCGCACTGATCTATCAAACGAATGTGGCAGGAATCGTCAACAAAAAAGGACCAGCGAGGCAGCAGGATAGCAGAAGAGCTCACCCTGTTCACTTCGTACCAGCCCGCAGACGCGGGGCTGATGTCGAGCCAGTAGTTGACCGCGCCGCCAAAGTAGATGCGCCTGGCGCCGCTGCGCTCCTTGATGGCCATGCGACCGAGGTACCCGATCACCTGGCTGGCACGGATGATCTCCTTCTCGGCCTGGTCGCAGCTAGCCTGGTACGGCAAGTGAACCTGGATGCCGATGTCCAAGCCTTCAGGCTAGATGGTGCGTGAAGCAGTGAGCAGTACTCCCGGGGTAGCAATATCGCGACGATGTTACCTTGGTTGCCAGCTTGATTGCGTAGCCCTTTTCGGTGAGCCTGTCCACGATGGGCTTGAGGCAGTGTCCGATGTCGGAGCGCTTCGGCACGTCGAAGGTGAGGGTAGCGCTGTAGGACCGCTGTGGAAAAAGAGATGGTTGGCAAACGCAGTTGAGCGAGCGCGTTGAAGCTCACTTTGATGAAACGCATTACGCCCTCGTCAAGCGACTTCCAGAGCGGCGTCGAGTCCTCTTCAATGGAGTCGGCGACATCGTCGACCTCGGCGGTGAACCCGTTCAACTGCTGGGCGACATAAGCTCCAGTCGCGTCCTTGCTGATGACGATCGTCGAGTTCGCCTGCAGAGAGAGCAGGTTCTTCTGCCAGATCGGCGCCACGCTCTG
>ML211297.1:0-38594 GCA_004369055.1 Polyporus arcularius HHB13444
GTAGCTCGAGCGAACCTCCCTTGCAATGCGGTCCATTCGCGCACGAGAGCCGAAATCGCTCGTAAAGGGGCCATGCGTGTGTGGCGATTGCAATCTCCCCGCGGTGAGATTGCAGGGTATGCAACGGGGGTAATAGTCAACGTATGCGCCAGCAATCGGGGGGGCGATTGCAAGCGATTGCCCCGCTCGCTGGCGCTTCCATGCGCCGGCGATCGTTTTGGGCTTTTGCTGATGGACATGATGCGACCTCGGAGCGCTGGATGCGGCTTCAACGACCGGCTCCGAACGCGGTCCGGTACCGGTGTTGCAGTTCGATTAGGGACATAGTGACGTTCGAGAGAGAATGTTCCACGACGTGGATGCTTGTTTCGCCCGTGGCTTGTCGTATGACGCCTCTCGTCGAGTGGAGATTGCTGGCCAGTTCGCAGATGGTCCCTGTGCGTGACAGTGGCATCAGAGGGTTCCTGTCGGATACAATAGTCAGCACTCCCGACATGTATCAAGAGATTGTCCAGTGTCATGTCACTGACTAAAGCGATGGGTTGAGAAGTTTGTATGTGAGATTGGAGAATGAGGATAGCCCAGATGCGGGTGTCGCCACTCATGTCTTCGCCGCTGGAGAGGAAGAGAGGAGGTGCTGGGTACCGCTGCACCGGGACCTCTTTTATAACGCAGAGAGGAGAGATGCCTACCTTCGCCCAGAGATCTCGTCGCCGAGCTTGGGGCATTATTTTCTTGCGCATACAGCGTTGTTGAGGTGTGCGATTCTTGATGTTTGTCTCCCTTTGGCACCGTGCGTCGCGATCTTTGTTCCATGGAGCGATGGGATGTTTGACAGTCTTGCGTTGTTCTGCAAATCCGAGCTCCAATGATCAGACACAACGGCTTTACTCACGATGAACATAGGACATGTTGATAAAGTACACAAATGAGCGCGAATACTAAGCGTCTACGGTCATGGCGTGCATGTGGGCGATCTGCTTGCGTATGTTCTCCGAACGTGGGCGAAAGACGCATTCAAACTCCTTAGGATGACTGCCACAAAGCATACAATGCGTCAGATAACAACAGGAGGCGGCGAGAGACGGAAGAGACGCACCTGATAAAGCCCGAATAGAACCCTCCTTCAGGGATAACGTCCTTTCCGGCGCTGTCTTTGGCGTAGAAAAGGTCCATTGTCGCAACCACGTTTGCGCAGGTGATCCAGAGGCTGATGTCTGCGAACGCCTTCCCCGGACAGACCCTTTGAGGGGATTCAGTGCTGTGAAGAGAAAGGTACAATTGAATAATGCATACCGACGCCCAAAGCCATAAACAACGTTCCGGGGATCCTTCTGCTCCGCCTCCTCCGGCGACATCTGCAAGAAGCGGTCCGGGAAGAACCGCTCGGGTTCGGAATACAGCTCGGGGTTCTGGGTCATCCACCTGACAGAAGTCGTGAGACGATAGCACTGCGCGTGCATTTCGATTCTGTCACGAACCATATATTGGGCATCATCATGGCGCCCTCGGGGATGTGGTACCCGCGATGAATGTCATCCGCAATAGCCCTGTGAGGCACACCTGCAGAGCAGTGCGTTAGCGAAGACTCTCGGGCGCGGTGCCGGAGTTGTGGGGCTGACTAACCTAACGGGACGGGCGCATTCCATCTAACGATCTCCCCGTGAGCTCACGGGCGCAATGCGCTTTGCACGTCTAAGATGACTCGTACCTGAGAACCTCTTGCATCACACAGTCCATGTACGGGAGCTTCTCGCGATCGTCGAAGTCGAGTAGCCGCTCCTCGCCGATCACACGATCTATCTCGGCTTGTGCCTTCTTGTAGACATCCGGGTTGAGAATCATGGCCATGACAAATGTCCTTAAGGCAGTCAGGGTCTGCGGAAGAGAGTCGGTCAGTGTGTCGGTCAAGGGCCGACCATTAAGTTCCTCACCGTGTCTGATCCGGCTGCATCGAACGAGTTAGCAGGCTTGATGCGCAAGTAAGGTCGTTGACGCTTACCGGCTAGAATGGCCCCCGCCACGCCCTTGATATCGTCTTCATGAGCGGGAGTGAGCTTGCCTTCGGTGAGCGCTGCTTCCAGTAATGATGCGACGACGGACGGTCGCGCAGTTCCCGCTGTCTGCGGAGGTAGGAGCTGTCAGGATGGATCGATATCGTTCGAAGTGCGAACCTACCAATGCGCTGTACACTCTCTCGTAAGGGATGTCTAAGCTCTGCCGCAGAACCTTGCGGACGAAAAGTGCCTGGTGCATCCATCCCGAGCCAGGCAACCAAAGAGGGTACGACTTCACTGCGGCCAGGGGGTCAACGAGGGAGCGAGACCGGCCGACGTGAGAACGTACGTATTGGAAAGAAGTCGACGAGCATCGACCCGGGACTGCCGGCGAGAACCGTCTCTTCCGTAACGCGCTCGTTGAGTGTGACAAGCTCGTCGTCGAGAGAAGCAATCCTATGTCCGTATGCAATGTCGAAGACAAGTGCCGCAGACCATCTAAGGAAATATGACAAAGGTCCAGTTGTCAATTGCCAGATGAAGGACAGGTTCAGCCGCCACTTACCTCTTGATGTGGTCATTGACGCGGTCTGGGGTGTCGCAGAGCCCAGCAAGGAAGGTGTATGTCTCCCGCCGCAGCATCGGATGATAGGAGAGCAATACCGACTTCGGCATCAGAGCGTCTTGCAACCACTTGCGGTGCTTGCGGAAGCGGTCGCCATACCGCATCATATTGATGACGCTGTCCCACCCCATGCTGCGGAGGAGTAAGGGTTAGATGCCGTGGCGTTCGGAGGCGTTGTGTGGTGAGAGCGGCACTCACATCTCATTCAGCAGGATGAAACGGGGGCGGTCCGAGTAGTTCCCGCTGCGCTTCTCTAGAAGCTCTTCTGCAGCCTCCCTCGAGTTCAAAATGATGGCGGGAGTGCGAAAGAACTTCGCGAAGACGATGTCGCCTGTGTAGACAATGAGCCGACCATCTCAGCTGTATTAGGAAACGAGATCACCGTATTTCCTGCCCCATTGTGCCAGCGTGACGGGTTGGTACTCGAGGGGCAGCTGGTGGATGTTGCCGAGTAGCGGCAAGGCCCTCGGTCCGGGAGGAAAGCGGTACTTGGCATTCCTCTGGTACCGGACGTACATCCCAAGGATGAGCAGCAGAAGCAGAAAGATAGTGGGAGCGGAGGACGCAGCGATCGAGGCCTGCGACAGAACAGCCATTTCGACTGGGAGGGGGAGGGCGGGTTGATGGAGAGAGGAGACGTGAAGCGGCACCCTTTAAGCTCGGCAAGAGGACCTATCCATCTAGCTCGAGTGTCAAGGCATATACTTCCGCGATCCTTCCAGCTATGGTCAAGCTCAGCGCCGTATGGAGCAGTGTACTCAGCGCATCTGGATAATTGGTTAGGTGGATCAAACCCAGCGCATACCTCTCTCCCCTCGAATTGAGTGCCCGCCTGGATGAATCTGACCCTGTCTTGTTCCTTACATCGCGATCGATCTAAATCGTCTGTTTCGGTAGCGCTGTTCGGTAACCCGAGACGACGGGTACCAGGTGTACACGTGTCATGAGGAGGTGCGCTATACCAGAGCGCGGTGCAGTACCTGACTGAACCTTGGACGATATCCAGGGGATGTATGCGTTCGTGTATACCAAGTACATATCTCATGACATCGGCGGGCGAAGATGGGAGTAGATGACTTTGCGCTGAGGTATAGTTGCAAGCTTCAGCGCGTGCCGCCCGTTCTGATGGAGAAAAGAGATCAGCTATGTAAATCAAACAAGACACACAAGACCGTAGCCCGGAAGATCGTACTGCGCTATCGGGAGAACTACTGTAGTTATGTACGCGAGTCTTCTTCAGCTCTGCATCTTGCGCCCTTCTCTCATTCAAGAAATCAGATTGAGTCTTCGATACGCGTGGATCAGAGTTGAACGTACTGACGGCACGTTGGGTTTGCTCGTATGTCGTTTTGCGCAACGCGGAGATGATAGGCGCTAGGCGGCATCCGCGCGAGCTCGAGGTGCAGAGCTGAGAGCGGGACTCTATTCCATTACTGCCCCCGCAGGGCGCCCACCGGTGGTTTCGTCAGACGGAATGCAGCCGCAGTAAGTCCGGTCGCGGTGGCGCAATAATCATCGCTGTACCTGTGCAGGGGCCTCAGCATGAGTAAAGACGCGTGTTTCTTTCCTCAGTACAAGGGCATCGGTTCCACCCTTCAAATAAGTCTGTCTGCTGAGATGCTCGATACCACCAGGAAAGCGATGTCACGACAGTACCTACTTGATATAGCACGAAGTCCGGCGCAGCCAGGACCAAAGCAGCGTCCGCGATCCCAATTCCCGGCTGTGGAAATTTGCAGCGCGCGGGCTCCCTAGGAAGTACTTAGTCTGAGACGCATTTCGAATGACAAGGGAGATACAACTTACTATCACCCTCGTCCTACACAATGAATTAGGGCAGACGAATCAGTGGTCGTCGACGACTCGTCGCGTCGCAGTCTAAATAAGAGCTGCAGCTCGAAGTCTCGAGAGAACTGGAGATCTGAGTTTTTACTGAGTTTGAACAATGGCGGGGCCATCTAGTTGGAGCTTTCTGGGGCTGCGTCGGGGCGTCAGAAGTCGGGCTTTCTCACGCGACTGATCCTCCACCTCAACCTCCCTCTGAAGCTTCAAGCTTCATTATCCGAAACCAAGCCAATGGCTATGTAGAAGAACACGACGAACCACAGACCAGGTCGAACGGTCGAACGGCCGAACGGCGGAGTTGCGACCAGGCGTCCAGGTGCACGTCCGCGCTCATGGAACCTCCGCGGCGAGGTACGTCGCAACTCTGAGCATCCTTTGCTTCGAACATCGCGTCAGCGAGCTACATGGAGAGCAAATTGTGGTATGTTACATAAGATTATACACTGCTACGGTACCGCGCCTTCCCCAGACATCTCTGAGTATTTTGATCTTCGTCAGTGGCGGGACATGGCCCGAGTCTCGACGAACCGTTATGATCACAGGGATCGCTCACTGGCGGTTTTCATGATGCTATGACCTAGAAGGAAGAACGCAGATTGCGAGCGCAGTCGCAGTCTGTTTGTGCTGATTCGATGGATGCGTAGCAACAACACTCTGCGGCTCTTTCGGCCCATTTCGCTACGACCGCAGCATCAAGTACCTCAGTATGCCGCTCCCGTGGTGGTTGACTCTGTGTACGTCTTCGAAGGCTTGTCCGTCCGCGCTGCAGTTGATCAGTCATGGCAGCGTCGTTCCTCCGGGTACAATCATATGACTTCCGCAACACGACCCGCGCAACTTCACCTTCCCATCCCCTCCTTCCCCGCCCTCGACTTCCTCCTCGTCCGATTCAAGTCTCAGAGTCATCCGCGACATATGTCGGTATCGCACACTCGTCACGTGGGCCCATGCTCTCGCCCCAGAAGGCGGCGGTGCTCGCGGACCCCTTCGCCGCGCTCGTCCCAAACCGCGCGTTCTCTATGGCGACAGCGCAAGGGTACGGGTACATACCTCATGACGTACAAGACACGCCCTACGACGCGATGGACGACGTCGAGGCGTGGGTCGAGAGAAAGAAGCGCGAGCAGAAGCCGGGGCCGTGCTCGGATGCACCGTCCTCTGGTGCTGACGGTGCCTCTGCCTCCTCGAGTGGTACGGAGGCGAGGACCGTGGAGCCTTGGTCCGGGGTCGGCAATGTATCTTCCAACTTCAAGCTCTTGGAAGACGGCCGAACACTAATCAGGGCTCGATTACTTCGCCACCTTATGTGGGGATTACTTCCGACTGCACAGCCAGCCGGAAGCTGCGTATCTTCACACATAGCATCTAAAATTGAACCACATATGACAGGTACGGCGCTCATCGACGAAGGCCTCGTCGACTTGATAAAGGCGCATGCCCCATATGTACAGGCTCCCCTCCCTTCCCCTCCCCAACCCCGGCCCCGTCACGGACATTGATCGTCATGCCTCGTTCAGTCAAACTCAAGGCCTGGGACATCTATGCAAAAGAGCTACGCGACCTCGGGTTCGGTCAGCCCCTCTGGATCCCAGAGCCTTCGCCCGAGTCCGGCGAGGTGCAGCTCGGAGATGTGGGCTACCTCAGTCAGGGGAAGTTTTGCTTCTTGTTCAACTGCATGCGCAGCGCAGATGATCCAGTTAATCGCAAGGGCGTCCCCGCAAGCTTCGAGGTCTTCATACCTCCCGATGGTCCTGTAGAGGAGTCTGCGAAAACTATCCGCAACCACATCATGGACCCCATACTTCTGTGCGATAACGCACGCTCAGTCGACGTCGCAGCGAATGTCTCTCTCAGGCAAGTAGTACTCGTCGCTATCACCTTCGTGGTGGGCCGTGGCTGACGAGTCATCCAGCGCGAACCCTGTCGCACATGTTGGGGGTGCGATGTGCTACGAAGTGAAACAGAAGACCGGAGCGTACCTCGCACTCAAACGCCCTGCTCACCAGACCAGTCTGCACTGCACCGAGGCCATCTTCCAGTATCTCCGGGCACACCACGTCCAGTGGCGCGATTACGTAGTCCAGCGCCGCGGCCGCAAGGTCGACAGTCAACACATTTTGTTCGTCTCCGGATTCGTCAAGACGGCGGTGTGGGATGTTGGCGCGTTCAGACACGGGAGCTCTTCTGCGACTCTTAAGATCGATGCTGGAGCCATGTTCGGGGGCGGCCTGTCAGGGTCGGCGTCCGCCGGATGCGCGATGTCGGTCACCAATTGCAGCGCCCCCATGTCTCTCCATCGGAATGGCCCAGCAGAGCGACTCCCTTGGAAGGACGACGCTCTGCATGTCGACGATCAATGTATCTTCCTTCAGTACGCTCATGTCAAACCACGCTGGCCTATGATCCCCGGGTTCCGCCGCTCGGCAATTCCCAATGTCAGAGTACGACGCTCTGGCTTCTTTACGCGGAGGTGCGTGCTTTCAAAATAGCAGATGCGAGGCCGCTTGATGTTCACTTTGTGCCAGAAAACAAGTGAGCACCGATTGGACGAAAGCTGCGCCGTACCACATCCACCAGGTACCCATCTTGACTCACTGGCAGTGCTCAGTTCTCGCACTTATGACTATGACACCGCAGTTAGAGGACTTGGATGCCGTATCGCGTCGGAGCCCACGAGCCGTACCCGGTAGAGAGATTGACAATAGCGAGCCGTATCGTGACCAGGTATATCTGCAGGAATATGAGGAAGGCACCGAAGTCAGCGAACCGGATGGTGATGGCTCCCGAGAGGAGGTGCGTGCCACTTGAAGAATAGATGCTAGACAGCTTTAATGTTCACTTTTTGCAAGACGGAGGATGAGTCGAGCGACGGCGAAGTCGACGAAACCGCATTGGACTACATACTCAAGGTACGCATCTTGACTCGGTGCTCATTTCTCGCACTTAGACTATGACGCCCGCAGTACTCGGACGCAAACTTCGCGTGCGCTACCTCTCAAGACTTGTACGTTCTGCGCAAGGTTAGTGCCCGCGCCACTGCCTTTATCAACTCGTATGGATGCTGGATCTTTGCAGACTCGGCGTCGTGCGTGGGACGATTCACCGGATACCACAGCAACTCAAGAGGTGCCTCTTGAGCCTTGGCTTACAACGCGTTCGTGACTTCGCTCGCTCCCTGTCATTATGGCATACTCATCCCACCATTCACCAGTTCGCGACATCGCCTTCCTGGGAAGTCCGAGACGACAAGATCACCTCTGTGTTGAATGAGAACGAGGGCTTGTATGACCAAGATTGGGATCGTCATAGCACGCGAGTCCAAACGAGGTAAGCCCGGACTCCATCTGTAAGTAGCGTGAAAACTGACCTGAGCGGCATCTCTCTGCAGTTTTACGAGCTTCTTATGAGGAACTACTGCGACTAGTATCTTAGCCTGGGCAGCCGGGGCCAGTCAAGGCATCTTGAGACGGCCTGTTACCTCTCTCGCCGCGGTACCGGTGATCATTAAACATGCGTGACAGTTCCACAGCTCGGCTGACCGCACGCAGGACACGCACTTCCTACAGCTACCGCAGCACGCTATTCGGGTTGGCCGAGTCGCATTCGTTGAAGTTTGTGACTCCGGAGACGTGTAAACCTGATCATAGTGTCTACTCCATCATGTCGCCGCGCTCACGCGCCTCTCGAAGATAGGGAGCACTTCCTCGATCTCCTGGACGAACCTACTATGAGAAATCTGTCAGTTAGAATCGAGTGGGGCTCTCATGTCAATGCACACAGACGGGACAGAGAAGCGACGCTCAAGCTGTCAACTTCCAAGATGCTGATATTGCTATCAAACAGGCTGTACGATCTGAATGACCGCCTTCAGCCAATGTCCGGCGGTCTACGAGTCGTGGGTACTGAAGTCAGGCACATCAGTGCGCTTATTCTGCCTTATAAAACGGCGGCCGGCCTCAAGAGCACCTGCACCGCCTCGGACCTCGTCAAGTTCAAGTTAGCAGTTAGCTGTATTCGGAGAGGTACTAGGTGCGTATCGTTCTGTGGCATGAGAGTTCGTGCTGACGACTTTGCTAGCACGGTATGGACCGAGGATCTGGAGCGCATCTTGAATCCTGGCGACCAACCAATCATTTCCACCGTCGCCTTCCACCAGAACTCAAGGGCCTTGTATTTTCTCATCTGGAAGGGGATGACACCTCCCTCAGCTCCTGCACATTGGTCTGCACGTCATGGGCTGCACTTACACGTCCGCACCTCTTCCGGAAAGTCGTCTGCCGTCCGGCAGTACCGATGCGGACCTGGGATGACTTCGTTGTGTTCCTCGTCACGACGCCCGACGTCGCGCGGTTCATACGATGGCTCACGGTTGACGGAGCACCCACCTCCGGATCCACCCAGACCAGCGACATCTTGTTGGAACCTATGATTGATGCACTTGGCAGGATTCCAGCGCTGACGAACCTCTACATTCGATGGACGAGGTTCTGCTCCGCATCATCAGAACCCAAGCTCCCTTCGACACCCGCCCCCGCAACGATCGCGCCGCAAGCGCCCCGCCAACGGCCCATATCGCTGAAGATGCTCTCAATCTGTAGCTGCCGAGTAGATACCTTGGTGCCGCTCTACCACCTCCTTACCTCGATCGCCCACATCAAGACGCTCGCGCTGTACGGACTCTCCCTCGAAGCTTCGTCCGCGCAGCCTTTGCCGGCCCCGCTGTCCACCCGGATCGGCGTCATCCAAGTTGACGGGTACCCTCTGGGCGGCCAGTTTTGGACATGGCTCCGCCGTTGTCTCGTGTCGGAGGCCTCACCAGGCTTGCCTATCCCGATGTCGCTCAGTGGCGGTCCGATGGCAGTCTCGACGAGCCTTCGTTGCGGCCCGATGGCAGCCGCAACGCTCAAGGAGCTTCTCACGGTCTTTGGCAAGGACCTGCACGCCGTCCGTATCAACGTCCTCGGAGCGTCCTGCCACGATCTCCGCTATGTTGTGACTGGTGCACCCACGCGTCCCCCATACTTGCAACCAATCACTACGGCCTTCCCACTGACGTCCGCCTCGGAGTTTCCTGGCTTTCCTCGCGTCGACCTGAACCCGTACAACTCCATCAAGAAATTGGTACTTCACTTCACGACAACGAGCGCCATGAAGACGAGCCGGTGCGCCACTCGCTTCTACGGGAGACTTCTCGAGAACAACTGGGTGCTCCTCTCCAATGCGCCGACTTCCCTGGAACTCATTGAGCTCCGCTTCCAGCGGTACGGACCACACACGCGTTCCATGCTCGACGATCTGCGCAATATCGGCAACCCTGCCATGGACCCGGAGCCGCCACGATTGCGCATGATCGACGACGAGACACTGGCACGATTCCCGCCGAACATTCGTGCGATGCTCGAGACACGGCACCCACCCCGGCCACGATGGAGCATGGTGGACGAGGGGACGCTCGCGCGCTTCCCGGCCTTGCAGGCGTTCACATGCGTCCTCTGCGATGGAGGATTCCTCGACGAATACGGGCCCTATGTCCGTGAGGATGTAGATCTGGGTCCGAAAGTGCCCGGCAGCAGCAGGCAGCAGGAGTTTGGCGACTACGTCGAGCTGCTGAAGAGTGTCTTGCCGCGGTTGCATGAGAAGGGTATTCTGCGTTTCAGGATGTCGGAGATCTAGACTGAGCCGTCACTCGCGGTGTTGATCTAGTCATGTGAGAGGGAGGCAATTGTGAGTACCGCGCCGTCTCTCAGCTCTACATCCATTCCGTGCTCATACCTCATCGCTACACACACAGGCGTTCACATTCAATGCGGCACGGCATTGCAAGGGGACACCGAGCCCGGGTCGTCGTCGCTGTCAGTCTCGTAATCAGTCGCGTACGGTGTTCCGTCCAGGCCATCAATGTCATCGTCACGATCTTGATATTCACTGTTTGCTATGTTTTCGTTAGGCTATGGAGCTTCTTGGTTGCTGTTCAGAAACAAGAAATGTCATGAACTTGATGTCCAAACGCTGATTCTACTTTCCCAGGGGCTGCGCTGCCTTCCGCTGTAAGGATTACGACAAGAACACCCCTTTTGCACCCCTTAGCCGTTTCTGCGCATACCCATCGACCTTCAGCATTGCCAGGTACGAACTCTTTCGTGATCCATTCCCAGAGGCGTTCATGACGCCCTCGTTTTATACAGGGGGTTTGCAAACCGGCCTGGGCTATTAAACTGGGGGTTTGTGAACCGGATTATAGTGTCTACAGACATGCGGCGTTGCGATCTACGAGACCAGCATATAAACCTTTTCCAGATGACTGGCCGTACCCCATAACCTTCTCCAGACCCAGATCACCCAGCACTCCTCCCGCCATGCGCTTCGCCCTCGTCGCTACAGTACAGTTCACTCTGCGATAGCCGGCGGATCCCTCCTCCGAATATAGATACTCACCTGGGCGAATAACCGGTCTGCCGCCTCACGGAGTCGGAGCGATGAGCGCGGTGGCAGCGCACGGTGCCCAGCGCAGCGTTGCAGCCGATGATGGCGGGTGCGACTCCGACAGTAGCAGTCACGGTGCCGAAGACAGCTCCGGCAGCACCGTAACAGGCAACTGCGAGCGCGTTGCAGCCTGGCAGTGGGCCCAGAGTGTCTCAGAGGACGAAGGGAGGACGAGTATATGGGACTGTTGGCGTACGTCCATAAGCGAGAGGTCCGGCCTCAGCGGTCGGGACGGCTACGAGATCGACCGTCATGAAGATCTTCTCGCTCGCAGTCGTCCTCACGCCCCCGAACGGATCCGCCGTCATCCTCGTTCTGCCCGCGGGGCTCAGTCGCGGAGTTCATGACCGCGCACACCGCAAGGCCGTCCGACCTTGAAGCTTTGAAGACTCGCCCGCTTGTACATCCGTGGGTCTTTGCGCGCGCGTGTGTCTCCCAGGCGGAAGGAGGCCATGCGCATCGGCGACGACAACTGATGCCGTACGTCTCTCCTCCACACCGCGGCTACCCGTGTCTTCGTACGTCCCCGCCCCTGCCCTCGCTCCGGCACTCTCGCCCGCCGTTCGCCCGTGACGTGCGCATATATGCTCCTCTCGGCTCGCTGTCGCCCAGAAACATCTTCGCTCGCCTCCTGCCCGTCGAGGCGCATATCGACGACCACCGGCCGCGCACCCGCGCCCGCGTCCACCACCTTCGCATCTTGTCCTACTGCGTCGTCGGCGCCGGCGTGCTCGTCGTCCCCACGTCATCTACGGCCCCGCCGCATTGTTACCTGTGTATGTTATCGTGTTCGTTGTTCGGGTTGCACATGAATGAGCGACATGAGCGACAGTCAGTCTCAGTCAGTGGTCGGGAAAGTGATAATCATAGTCGTGAACAAAGCCATAAGAACGTGTTGTAGTGTAAACTAACAAGCTAGACTTAGCCGAGTTAGTTCTTATTAGGACTCCGATAGTCACACGTATTACTTACGTTGATCTGCCAGGCTGCCACGACTCTTTGCCAATGCCCGCTCTTCTGTCCTCATCGAGGTGCGTGCTTGCTCACTTGGCCGGAATGCACCTTGCACGACCTTGTTCCAACCACGAGAAGTGACCCTTTGGCGAGTATCGGACAGCAGCCTGTGAATAGGACTCAAACAACGACGCGGACGCTGCAATGACTCAGCAAGAACAGGCTCAGCTGCGACGACGAATTCTTAGAGCGAGCGTCGTTGAGGACATACAGTCTCTCGCATCACACGTGGGCCCTCTGCCGTGTTTATCGTAAGCTGACGCTTCCGAGAAGGAGTGGGATATACAATCATGCACGAGTCAACGTCAGCAGCTCGCCGAAGCACACCCCGGGCCCTGTACACGCCGTCGTCGAGTTCATCCTCGAGGGACATTCTCGAGGGACATCCTGGGACATCGTATAGCGCGGCGCACCCGGTCTAGGAGCTCCAGGCGGAGGATTGATGACTCGGCGCTATGCAAACATACCCGGACACTGGCAAGCGCCCGCTTCTTACGGAGCCCCGAGTGCAAAACGACTCTGAACTGCACGCTAACTCATGCATTGGATAGAAGCAGCCAAGCTGGATAGAAGCACAGAGCATACCCGAACTGCCGCTAGAATATACTCCGCGCTTCACGGCAGACTCACGGACACCGGTCGCTCTCCGATGCCAGATGACGGACGGACGGTATGTAGCGCTCACAGGCGGCCCCGCAGTCGAGCACTGATTATGAATTTGAACTCTGACCTGACCTGACGTAGTGACAGCGATGATGCCGATATGATCGTCGCATACATATAAAGCGAACGCGATTGACGCAGAGCATCCGCAAGCCTCGGACGCACCACACACTCTCATCTGCCGCCTCGAACTTGCACAACGCAAACCATGGCCGCCACGAAAGTCATCATCGCCGGCGGAGGCATCGCAGGACCCGTCCTCGCAATGTTCCTCAAGGCGAAAGGATACGAGCCCGTCATCTACGAGCGCACCGACGCGCCCACCGACATGGGCCTCTCCCTCGCGTTCGTCCCATTCCCGTACCATCATCCCGCGCACAGTATGAACTCACGAAATCACTCCACAGCCTCCAGCCGAACGGCCTCCGCGTCCTCGAGCTCATCCCCGGGCTCCTCGACAAGATCGTGCGCTGCCGCGTCGATGAGATGATCTCGTACTCCGCCCTGCCCGAGGACGAGCGCGAGCTCACGCGCAGCAGGAGCCAACTCGCCGAGATCCTCGGCCACGGAATCGAGGGCACGAGGCGGCCGGTCTTCCTCCGCAGCCTGATCGAGGGCGCGCAGGAGCGCGGGATCCCCGTGCACTTCAGCCACCAGGTCGTCGACGTCGAGCACCACGGGGACAGCGTCACCGTGAAGTTCGCGGACGGGACGACGGACGAGGGCAGCTTCGTCGTCGGGTGCGATGGGCTGCACAGCAACACCAGGGTCTCCCTCTTCGGGAAGCAGGAGGCAATCTTCACCGGACTTACGCAGGTGAGCTCGGATCCTCGCGGGCCATGCCTTGCCACTGATCGTGGATGTGAATGTGCATGGCAGACTGGGGGTATCTCGCCCATCCCAGAGATCTACAAGGGACCGGACTTGCATCCGTTCTTCAACATCTACGGCGATGGCGTGCACATGATCGGCTACACCATCAACGAGACGCAGATCTCCTGGGCGTGAGTCGCGCACAAAAGTGCCCTTCTGCGGTGAATGCTGATCGTGACGCGTGGCAGCATCACCCAGCGAGAAGCGGAGGAGAAAGAGACGTGGCGCGACATGGACGAGGCACGGCAGAAGGAGTTCAAGGAGGGCCCGTTCTCCAAGCTCCCCTTCGGCGGCGGCGAGCTCGTCCGAACCGCGGACAAGATCATCAAGGTATGCAGATCCTCGCGCTACCCTGACCCTCCAACTGACACACGCCCGACATCCAGTACGGCTTGTACGACCGCCCCGAGCTGCAGTCGTGGCACAAGGGCCGGGTCGTGCTCATCGGGGACGCCGCGCACCCAACCAGTCCGGTACGGCCGTTCCGCGGACCGCGCGAAGCGAAAACTGACACTGATACTCGCACCTTCTGACAGCACCTCGGCCAGGGCGCGAACCAGGCGCTCGAAGACATCTACCACCTCGTCCGCCTCCTCTCCAAGCACAACCCGTCCGCCGCGCCGCCGTCGACCGCGACCCTCGAGAGTGTCTTCACGGAGCTCGAGCAGCTGCGCATCCAGAGGACGTCGGAGCTCGTGAAGAAGGCGCGGAAGATGGGGGATATCCGCGTCGTGAGCGGGGTCGAGGCGTGCAAGCAGCGCAACGAGCTCGTGCGCACGATGTTCACGTCCGAGGTGGCGAAAGCCATGTTCGAGGACCTGGGGACGAACCCGTTCGAGCCAGGGAAGAGTGAGATCTGAGATATGACGAGCCGGGCGGGTATTGCAGCGAACTAAACAGGAGCTTCGGTCGCATCTGGGGGTGTGTGCCTCGATCGTGTATGAGTAGACTCCGGGACTGAGTGCGATGAGAAAAAGCAAGGATATGTATCGAGGATCGCCTGCCTGATCTGCATCGCTACTCTGTTCTCTGTTCTCTGAGTCCAGCGTGTGGCAAGGGACGTAGGCGCGACCGGAGTGCCCAAAGCTGTACGCCGATGTCGTCACAGTACGCGTTAGGGGTGTACGTCTAGCGCTGTGCTCGGTACCCGCGCTGCTGACGATGACGATGGCCAACGGGTCATCGTGGGGCTCGACGTTCTGGGTTATGGGTCCGAGTGGGGGTATGATGGCAAGTGTGTACGCATCTGACAACAATACTCCGGAGTGTGTATGCCTGTCCGCGGCGGAAGAAGGATGGAGTCGTCGGTCGATGATCGTGGTGGTGGTTAAATCGTCCGCTGCGTGCCGCTGGTCGGAACGGGGACGGCGACGACTGGAGATAACCACGCACCTGGTCGCGGGACCACTCTGCTGTCGCCTCCCAGATGCGAGCATTCCGCATCGCCCGGCACTCGCCGCACCCGGTGTTACTCCTCGATCGAACGCCGACTGCAATATGTGCGTTGAGATGCCTGCCGTCGGTCAGCGAACTGAAGTGTATCAGGACTTGATGAGGGACACTCACCGGGCAACCTGAGTGCATTCCACGCCTTTTCTGCCGCTGCGGTCGCTCACGCCCGGCTCAGCCGTCTCTGGTCTTCCGTCCCGCCGCAGGCGAATCAGGGCGGTGCATCGCAGGTGGCTTCAAGACGATGTTCTTTAGGGCGTTGAGATGTATCTGGTGCAGATCGAAGAGCCGCTTGGCGTGTAATGGGCCGTCTTGGACGTCTGCTTTCCATGACGGAGGAGTTGAGCGGACAGTGCGGCGACATGGGAGATACAAGCTGGGATAGCGGCCTTGAATGCGGGGCGGAATACTGTTCGACCGTGACTCCGTATTATGTGAGAAGGTCTAGAGCGAATTCGACCGTGTCCAGGGCAGTGTCGGTCAGGTGGAGGCAGAATGGCCCGTCGAGGACATGGAGGGCAATGGAAAGGATTCCAGCGGGCGCATCCGGGAAACTGGCGGACTCCTCTCGGCTGTGAATTTCAAGAAGTCCTCCAAACGCATTATGAGAGGCGTATCGGGGGTTATGGCGGTGGGAATATAATCCGCTGAGGAGGATCTCTGGCAGATTCAGAGCCCCGTCGGTGTGTAACTCTAAAGCAGGCCCGAAGGTGGGCGGGGGATGCGAGACGCCAGCGGACGTGGCAATGGCATAGATGATAGGCCAGTAGCGGCGCCGACTTGTCGGTATGGGGCACGGAGTAAGCTGGCCTGATACGGGGCGAAACCCGGATCTGCCTATCATGCCGCTTCCGCCACACGTGTCGCAAGCTGGTCCGAGCTCCCTGACCTGCTGGCAGGCGGCGGGAGTGTGTTTACAAGCTCAGCGTGCAAGTCGAAGAGCGTGTAATCGCAGGGGCCAAAGTTGTCCGTGCTGCGATGCTAAGTTATCCCGCTGGTGTCAGTGGTGGCGCCACCCTGCGATTTTAATGCACGCCGGCCCAATGCCATTCCACTTGGCAGCCATGATGGATGGAACGACTCGCGACTCGACATTTGCGCTCCCAGCGAGATCGGGAGCCGTAGAGCGCGCAGCGGGCCATTGTGCCTCCCGGGCGCTCAGAACACTGGTTGGTGAGTCGCAAGTACTGGCACTCCTTATGCCTTTCCACACCATGGAATTCTACAAGCGTTACGAAAGTCGAATGTTGGTGTTATTGAACCACCCTGTGTTACGTCGTTGACCATACCGGGCAAAGTGTGACCCGCATGCTAAGTCACGTCATTACAAAGTGACCTATGAGCGCCTCAAGACGGCGGTTCGTTCCTCCTGGACCATACCGGCAGCCCCTTCCTCGACGTCCGTAGACGTCCGCCTGCTTGTCAAAAATCATCCGAAGTGGACGCTACCTCGAGACCTTGCGCACGCATGCTGCATCCATCACGTCCAACATATCCGACGTTCTCGCTGTTGAGCGGAGGACTTGAACCACCCTAGTGGCAGGCAAGTCTTCCTATCCGCCATCAATTGTCTAATCCCGCACGTATTCCGGTCAGAAAATACCTTGGGATGGAAGTCCTCGCGCTTCTACAAGCGGCGCAACTCGACACCGCACCGTGTCGAGTCTTGACGACGCACGCCATGCCAGTGGCCTCGCCGGGGA
The DNA here is from genome assembly GCA_004369055.1 of Polyporus arcularius HHB13444. Classification (NCBI taxonomy): domain Eukaryota; kingdom Fungi; phylum Basidiomycota; class Agaricomycetes; order Polyporales; family Polyporaceae; genus Polyporus; species Polyporus arcularius. Next base: position 16,653 of record ML211297.1, read on the forward strand.
TAGCGGGCAGAAGCGTGGACCTCGGCTCTCCCAGAGAGCGCAGGTCCTCGGGCGTGGGGAAGCTGTCATCCCTGCGGTGCGTTGAATCATACTCCATCGCACTCGGAGCCGTACCTCCAGCCCGTTCTCCAGCGCAGAAACGCTCGGATCCTGCTCGGGCTGCGACCCTCTACGCGGACGACTTCATGCGTAGTCGTGGGTCGCAACGCAACACCGTTGTGGACTCCTCGCCACTTCTGCGCCACCCGGCCTCAGCTTATCCCCCTGCATCCCACTCCATGGCGCATCTCTCCTCCTCCAGTCCGCATCAATGCAAGGAGTAGGTTCGCCGTCGCCTCTGGGGCTTGCCGGTCACCGGTCATCGGGTGCGAACGCTCTCCACTACAGCCCCTGTTGCGGGAGCAGCGCTGATGGCGGCGATGCAGACCGCCTGCCGAACCGAAGCTTTGGCTGCTACACCTGTGGGACGTTGTGTACGCAGTCTCCGCCCCGTCATGCGCACCTGGGCTGGTAAGTAGCGAAGACGCCCTCCGCGGAACCCGACATTCAACGCTGCAACCTCTCACCTCGAATATATCGACCGCCTCGACCGCCTCGTCTGCTCAGCACCCAGCACACCCACATGTTGCGTCAGAATCTTCCCATCAGAGACGTGTCGGTGCTCGTGTGCGACCATCGCGAGTCGGTGGGTGTACTCCAGCGAGCGTTTGCAGCAAAGCTAATGATACTCCGGCGGGAGATGGGTGCGCGTTCAACATATGCCGGTGTCTGCTTGCGGTTGAGCTGTGGCTCGGGGATTTGCGGCGGCGAGGCGGCGGCAATGCCAGTGGTAGGTACCGGTGTTAAGTACGACGCACATGGGGTGTTTGTCGGTATGAGGCTATGCACGATAGCAGTGACCGGACTTTACTTGGCCCGCAAGTACTTCTCTGCGACGCTCGCCAGAAGTGTTGGCTGATGAGTGCGACTCCGAGTCCTGTGCTTCGCGGGCGAGGAATCGCACACACACTCTCGGGAAGGGGTTCTGAGCGGACTGAGGATGGATAAGAGAGCACCCGACAACACATCCCAACGATAGCCCGATGCCGCACCGAGGAAGTCAAGACTTGCGAGGCGGTGGTTAAATGGTCCGCTGAGATATATATAAAGCCAGTAAGACTGAGGGACGACATGGACGACAGCGACCACGCACCTGTACCGCCGACCACTCGTCCATCGCCTCGACAATGCGCCGATGCAGCATGACCCTGCACTCTTGGCACGTTATGTCCTTCCCGGCCCTCTCGAACGCAGCCTGCAGCATGTGCGTCGACGGGCCTGCTCGCCGTCAGCCATCAGGGCAGCGTCTCCGTCTGGAGAGTCGACTCACTGGGCAGTGCGTTCCAGGCCATCTCCGCAGCGGCTAAAGCCCACGCCTGGGTCAGCTGTCTCTGCTCCCCGGTCCCGCAGGCCAGGTTAGGGATGTGCATCGCAGGGGGGTTCATGACGATGTTCTTGAGTGCGCTGCGGCGCAACTTGTGCAAGTCGAAGAGCCTCTTAACGTATATGGAGCCCATCTTGGCGGCGAGCTCGTTGGTGATGGTCGAGAGATCGTAGGCGAGGAGATGGGCCGAGATGGCGACGGCGAGGGTCTCGAGGCCGTAGTGGGCGGCAAGAGCGTAGGCATCGATTGGGCGGTAAGGCGCCTGGACGAGGACGAGGTGATAGAAGGCCGAGTTCGGGGCGGCGAAGCTCTGGAGTGGGACTCCGTACTTGACGAGCGCATCGGCTGCGGCCTCGACCGTGGCTAGGGTAGCGGAGAGATGGTCGCAGGGAAGAGCGTACACGACGTAGAGGGCGATGGAGAGGACTACGGACGATTCAAGGACGTTCAGGGACTGGCCTGTTCCTGTGAGAAGGCCTGCAAAGGCGTTGGTGGATGCATGCTGGAGGATGTGGCGATGGGCGTAGAAGGAGACGTTGTCGGCTGTGGTGAAAAGGATGTCGGGCAGAGCGCCCTTGTATAGAAAGAGTGGGCCGAAGGCAGCAGGACGAGAGTCAAGCTCGGGGGACGACGCCAGCAGGGGCGCCGACTTCTCGGTACGGGGCGCGGGTAAGCTACGATGAAGGCCGTAGGGTGTAAGAGCGATCAGCCTACCGCATGGGGTGCATGGGTCGCCATCGGCCCTTGTACCGCAGTGTTGGTGCCTAGTGGGGTCGCAGCGGTGAAGCCCATGTTGTAGTCTGAGTCGTCGAGCTGGGAGGGGTTGGCGTACAGCATGCTGGAGCTCGCCTCGGAGGTGCTGTGGGCAAGTTTACCAGCCCATGGTTTATAAGTCTTTCGCAACAGAAGCCGCTGTCATCTGTTAATACACGAGGAATCATCAACAAATTATCTGCTCTGGCCAGCTGCTCTATGGTTTGAGCAGTCGGCCAATGGGATACGCGGCCGGCTGGCGGCTACCCGGGCAGCTTAGGCACTGCATACGTACCGGAGGCTCTGGGCTCCGCACATGTCGCCATCGGCTTCACAAACCTATGCATCGCACACTATCGCACAACAACCTGTCCGCGCTGAGGGTTAATCGCCGTGGCCCAATTCAATCCCGCCGCGGTGCACAGTGCCGCCTGGGCGCTCAGAGTACCCGATCTCACCATAACTCATCCGCCGCCCTCCCGCTATACGCGGAGTCCTTCCCGCCATGATCGAACGGGATACTAATACAGCGGTGAGTAGGTGATTGGCATGTCCTGGACCGCATTATTGAGTTTGTTGCACAAGTCTATATCATCACTGAAGACATTACCGTCCAGCGGCTGTTGATCAGCAACATGGAAATGGCGATTCTTGACCTGAATTTGACCACAAGTCCTCATGTTCGTCCTAGCGAGAGTCAGGAGCGCGGCCGATACAAGCAATAGAGTCCCAAGTTGAAGTTCGAAAAGGTTTGCCTAATATGTAGCGCCGGCATCTGGTTGTGAGGCGGTGACGCCCGGGGTCGATCCACACGTGGCGACAGCCAAAACCACAGGCATTGAGGTGACTTGAACAAGTCTTCACCACCGCCCGCTTCTCTCGCTTTCATGCATTACAGTGGTATGAAGCTCATATCTCCACAAGTACAGACTTTCTTGCCACCCTTGCTCGCACAGGCAAGTATCCGCCCTTAACCTCCTCAGCCTAAGTAAGTACTTAGGGCACCGCGTTGAATACACCTGGGAAAATTCCAGGCGACGAGTCCGACTACTTGGCGACCAGCCTCGCCAATCTCCGATACACTTCAAGGGGGTTATCCGGGCGTTCTTCACGGAAGCAGTCTCCATGCCTGCCCGCATGACCTGCGATGATCCTGCATCCGATGTCCACAGGATGAGGCAGCACGGCCGACTAGCACCCGCGAAGCCGTCTAACCTCCGCGGCATACAGTGTTCCCTCTGATAGTACATAAAGGTAAGTATCCTCTTGCCGTCCACTTGCCTTTACTTACGCACCGCGGTCCCCAAGGCAAGCTGGGAGCTCCACGCGCAATGTTCCCGCGCATCTGCAGGGCGACGGAGGATCGGACGGGAACTTGTCCTCTCAAGCTCGGGGTCTTGGAATAGCTCTACAGACCTCACGGTACGCTTCTTGCTTGGTGACAAAAAGGCACGCAAGTCATCGTCTCCGCTACAGGCCCCAGTCTTCGCGGCTTCGATAAGGATGATAGGAGTAGAGGAAGCTGTCAAAGAATCGGACCCCGGGACGCATGCATGTCGCCGCTCAGGCTCTTTGGGCACGCGACTCCCATACGCGAGTGTCATATGGCAGATCTCACGGGCGCGAGCTCTATTGCGTATCCTCGTACGCCACTTTGAGTACCCCGTGCCCGTGCTGACGCTTCCTATAAGTACACAGTACACATTCATCGATACCGAAATCTCAGGCGAACCAATCGCAGCGTGCTCGCCGCCGCCGCTTTTCTGCTTCAAGTCAATACTGAGCCGCGATGTTTGTTGGAGTGCGTGCCCTCTCGTCTGTTGTTGAACCTCGCTCGACTGATACGCCCAATCAAGGCTCAAAGCTTCAGCACAACTGGGCCACTTGCAGTCACCGCAGCCTACGGCGAGAACCGAAACCGTGATAAGTGTCCGAGATGTACCCGACCGCGCTTACGCGAACGTTCGGCGAGGCAGTCGTAGGCAGTCTATCAAATTGCCTCTGAGATAAACCCTGCATTTGGACAGCCGTCGTCTCGCAGCTTTCTGCAACTCTCGACTCCGCCCTTCGACTAACGTTACGGCCATCAAATCTGCATCTCTACGGACGTCGCCTCAGGCCTCAGATCTTGCGCTTTCCTGCAGAACTCTAATGGAACCCGCGCAAGTACCTGACTTACTGAGGCGCGTGAAATATCCCGCACACGATCTCCTTGGGCTTCTTCAACAGAATGTATTGCCCCTCGACGCGGCTCCGGTTCGTCTGGTTTCCTTGATGATGCGCGCTTGCTCGGCCGCGCTGTGGCATGCGTCTCTATGTTCACGGCTGCAGCGTATCTTAAATGCTTTGACGAAGATCTGACCACGATCTGTGCGGTCCTTTGACATGTGCGTGAGTCTTTAAGCTTTTTCAAGACCGCCCAAGCGTACTTACTGCGGATGCACGTGGTCCGCCAAAGCGACGGACACCGGCATGGCTCAACAAAGCACTGTGTGGCCCGAACCATTCAGGTGAGCTGTATATAAGAAGGCCGGGCGCGACTATACCTCTACAATCGACATCGCCCCCGCTCCCTCGCTCGGCGACATGGACGCGCACCATCCTCCCGGAACGCCACACATCCTCTGCTCCGCTCTCACAGACAAACTTCTCACCCCTGCCGATGCGCCTCATCGATCCTCGTCGAGACTTCCGGCGGGAAGCACAAGTAAGTATTCCGCGTGGTCGTATTGGATGTGCGCGGTGGCTCATTTGCATCTAGGACGTAACGCCTTGAACGAGCGGGCTCTGATCTCATCGCTCGTGGCCCGTCGTCTTCAACGTCAATCCCCCGACGTCCTCGACGTCTATCTCCGGCATCACTGTATATATGCGTCTGTGATTCTCGTCTATCATCTGCCCCATTGCTTCGACCCTAGCCACTGTAAAGCCGCCTGCCATCTTCCTCAGTCTCTTTGCAGCATGTCCTTGAGCAGCGACAGTCTCGGTCAAGACGTCGACGCGGCACATGAGCACTAGGACGTAGAGGTCGAAATTGAGGTGAGGTTGGCAACTAATCGTTGTGGTGGTCGTGACCAACAAATTGTAGTGGAGGCGCATCCCGTCTCCTTCTGTCATCGAGGGACAGGCCAGGCGGACACCACGGATGACCTGCCAGCCTTTCTACAGCGGTCGAGCAATCTCCCCGTACCGTCGCCACACTCGACCTCGACCGGATACGGTTTCGGTCTCATGACCGCAACCACCACAGGATTCTCCGCGCGAGACCGATAAGCTACTCCCACTACAGAGCTTTCGGTGAGTTATGACACCCACATTGCTGTGTGTGGGCTCCATTGACTGACCACGCGACACGAACAGGCATATATGAAACGAACGAGGGATTCGCTGGAGATACACATCATATCTGCCGGACACGCACCACGGTCTACGACCGCCCGGAGCAGAGGTATGCCGCTCCTATTTTTGCTTTTTCTAGCGCAGACTGATCTCGTTCTGCTTGGTTCTGCCCCACTTTAGCCTGCAGAGCAGGGCGGTTCCGCCCTCGCTAGTCGAGTCGGAACAACCCGACGCGAAGAAAGCTATGGGACACAGCGCAACTGCAAATCCATGGCGAATATTTCCGTCAGTGGCTCGCTTGTTGTGGTCTGGATGGACTTCAACCTCCGTCTAGACCGTCATGGCAATGCGTCACCTTTGCACCCGCCGTAGCGTCGCGAGGGCGATGACTGTTGACTCTCCAAGGATCCCAAACGACTCTCCGTTTCGCATACACTACTCGCGCAACTGCGGGGGAGTGACAGTATACGTATTACAAGCGGTGCATCTCGGGTTTTCATCTGCGTACCACCGAGGTTCGGGTTGTTACACGCAGAACAAGACGTGGTCATCCTTCGCTCATTATATCAGCAAGACGTTGTACCATGAGATAAATGACTCACTCATATGGCCATAAAATTGCTACATGAATGTCTTGTACCCATGTTGTTCCCGAACTAGCATGATCTTGGAGACCAGCCAGTTCGAGCTCGAGTCGCCGACTGGTACAGAAGCAAGAAAGGCAACTGAAACGCCCATCCTCATATAGTAAGCGAGACGCCCGCTAAGGCAGAGCGCGTCGCGCGACGCGACGCGTCTTTCTGCTCTTCCCCATGCCACCACCATTCCATGTGCTTCTGCTGCTTCATCCTTGACAGTGCTGATGGACGGCTCGGACGACTACTTCTTCGGAGACGATGACTTTGTTTTGGATGAGAAGACTATCGCCGCGCTCGACCTCGAGGAGCGCAAGTGGCGGCAGCAACAAACGCAGGCGACGACAGCAGATCAGCGAAGGCCAGTCCCCCGGGAGGCTCGGCAGCCATCCCCAAAGAGGCGGAAGATATCTCACGAGGCGACCCCTGAAGGGCTAATCCCACAGATCCGCGCCGTTACTGTCGGTGATGACTACGACGAGGACCTGCCCGACATCTCCATCATTGGGGACGGGGCGTACAACCTTCCTGTTGCACAGCGCGCATCTGCAAATGCGCTGGCCGCGCAGACGCGAGAAGCACAACAGAGCCATTCCCATCCCCATGCGAGTACGTCGAATCATCGTCCTGCACGCGTTCCCGGATACCCCCCTCGCGCACCCCCACCCGCGTCTCCTCAACGTCGAGCGTCCAGCGGGAGTGCATCTGATGCACATGGGTCTGGCCAGTCCCAAGGTCCGTCTATGGGCGGCAGACCCCCACAACGAAACAGACCGCACAGGCAACATTCCACTCTGAGTTCTGTTCAGGCCGCCCTCGCCGACTTTGTTCCTCAGGCCAGTACCGCGGTTCCCGCACCCACCCCGCCCCCTAAGGCGCCTCTATCGCGAGCTTCTCCTGCAGCGGGGCCCTCTAGGATCACGCATGCTGCTGCTCGACAACAAGCAGGCCTCGCGTCTTCGACGGCCGTGGTACGTCCTGCACTCCGTACCCCTTCCGTTGCTGGCCCTGCCCCTGCGTCTGTGACGCGCACTACAAGAGGTACCTCTCCATCTGTTTCCCTCCCCCAACAACGGCGTCAGAGCATCGCTGCCGCTGGACCTTCTCGGCAACAAAGAGCATCGCCCTCCGTACCTCCGCAACTGCCTCCCCAGCCGCCGCTATCGCAGGGACAGAGTGATAGGAACCTCCGAATAGAGGTTGAGATGTTGAAAGCACAGCTGGAGGAGGTGAGTAGTCGTTGCCGTTGAATGAGACAAAGACTGACTTTTTCGCAGCTTGTTAAAGCTCAGCAGAAGTCGACAAAAGACCTCGAGGAAGCTCTCAACGTCCGGTACGCAAAGGAAGGCGAAGTCAGCATTTTGCGCAAGAGCATTGACAAGGTCTGTTGCATGCCATACACGCTAGCGATATCCATTGACGTTGCGTTCGACAGGCCGCGAAAGACCACGCAGCGGAGGTCGCGCGGATCAAGGCAGCAAAGGAAGAAGCGGAGGCGATGCAAGTCCAGATCCGCAAAGAGATGCGCGAAGAGCTGGAGCGGGTCAAGACACAGTACCTGTTCAAGGTAGCGTACGAGCTACCTAGTCCTTGTATGGTTGTCAATATGATCTTTGTCTCCACCTTAGCAACATGAGCTTGAAACATCCGCCCGTAAGACGCCATGGTCGACAAAGATCCGACGGACGGAGCATTTCCCGCCTCCGACACCAGTGTCTGCCTCGACGCAGAGACGGCAAGTTGCCGAGGAGCAACCGCCCCTCCAGACGCCTTCGCGTTCCAGAGCTGGTGTGGATTTGTCTGTCAGTCCGAAATGGCAGCATCGCAAGAAAATCGTCCACATCCCAGAAAGTCCGCCTAAGAAGCCGGTGAAGCTACCTGGGTTCGTGAACGCGTTCGCTCCTACGTCCAGCAATCTGCGACTTGATCTCTCTCAGGCCCTGCAGTCGACGCAGGTTGGAAGGAAGGGCAAGGAGCGCGCTAAGGTTGCATACGACTTCAGCGAGGCTCAGAACGAAGAACTCTTCTTCAATCCCCCGCCTCCTTCGAATGAAGATCAATATCGGGAGCCGCTCTCTCAGCCTAGTAGCACGGCTGTGCCTGGACCTCGCGATGAGGTCTCTATGGACGAGGCGGAAGCGGACGCTCAGACGCAGTCCTCTCCTCCCGCTAGCAGTGCGGAGCCAGTTGTCGTCGCGTCAGAAAGTCAGGATGTGGAGATGAAGGAGACACAGAAGCAAGCAGAACCCGTTGCATCTGTCGAACCCATCGAAGCCGTCGAGCCATTGCTGAACCCAGACTGGACACGGGAGGTACGCGTCGTTCGCGGCATATCTTGCACTAGTCTGACAGACGATTCTTCTGCAGATGCAACGAATTCTACTCTTGCACAAATACCGAATGGCCGAGCATTCCACTCTTCAGCGACTGATCGACTACGAGGTACCTTCTACTGCTTCTTCCGAGCAAGTACAGGCGTACGGGAAGTGCATCGTGAGGTTGATGGACATCCTTGGCGCGATCGCTGCGAAGCCGCAGAACACGGAGTATACATGTCGTGAAGTCGCGACGACCTTATGTTGCATTGGCCAAGTCTTGCACCATCCTCAGTCGGTCCGTACCGCATTTGATCACTCATCTAGCAAACGTAGGCTGACTGTCGTCGAAGCTTGCTCTCCTTGCGGGGTTGATAGATATCTTGAAGATGCTCGCGCTCTTGATACCGTCCTTCGTGCCGATGATGCTGGCACCATCTGGTGTTCCTCGGAGTACAGCCTCGCCACCCGAGATTTTGGAGCTATTGGTCGAGATTGTCCGATCCGCTCTCAACCCCAGGTTGCCTCGCCAAGGGGAGGACTGGTCTATGCTCGGGGAGGAAGTCTTGGGGCTGCTCGATGCCTTGATTTGGTACATACCCCCGGATTTTGTGCAGCGGCAAGTGTCTTCTTCCATCAAACATGATTATGACTGATATGTTTCACGCAGACTGACATATTTCATTTGCGCGCCCAACGTGCTCGACGTCTTCGCGGATCCCAAGCAGCCCATATGGCTTACGCAAAGAGCCGCGCGCATCCTCGCTCTGCTGGCTTCATGTGCGTTGTTGCATCGCAACGTGCTTCTTTACTAACACATGGTCCTGGTATTCAGATAAGGATCTCCACAAGTATCTCCTCACGGCGCAGGTCTCAGACGATGCGGACTCTGTGAACGCTTCAGTCACGTCCTACCGCATTTCTTATCTAGAGAAGCTTGCCATAATGTTGGTCGACAAAGAACGGGACGGACCTGAGGTATGTTCTATCGAGCATGTGCTTGAGGCTAGCATGCTGATCACAAGGGAACAGTACCAGTCGCTGCGACTGTCCGTCGTTCACTTGCTCTCCGCACTTCTTGTTCATGACGACTCAATCACGCGCGCCATTCTTGTCCACTCCGACACTATCCTCCCGGCGGTCATCCACTACGCTTACCACCTCACTGGGCCTCTCTACGAGGAAGACCAGGATTTCCTGGAATCACCAAAACTTGTGACCTGGTAGGTGTTTTCCCATGCCCACATTCGTACGGCGGCTCATCGCTAATCGTCTTCAGGTCGATCGACATGACCATGCGGGTAGTTCCCCTTCTCCATAACCTCCTCAAAGGCTGTGACTTCGACGCTATGCGACTTAAGCTTATACCCCCGAACGATAACACTAACCAGAATCACCGTAAGAAGACGTTCAAGAGCGTCTTCCACATGTTGACCGTAGGCTTGGGGCGGTTGGGTTATGCTGAACCTCCACAAGAGATCTCGGAAGCGGACCGCAAGAAGCTTGACAAGCTTGACAGTGAGTCGTGCTCCCTTCTATGCGAGCCAGCCTGTGCTGACTGAAATGCTCCTTCCCATACTCGGTACTCCCACCATGTGGCACATCCTTCCGACCGCATAGGACTGGCGAGAGGTACACTCGAGCTGGTTGTTGACGGGCCAGAGATGGAATCAATCTGGGAGGCTTTCCAGCCTGATGAGTCGAAGAGTGCGGCTTCGCGACCTGCTAGTACCCGGAGCCGCCGAAACCCCCAGCAGAATGACGAGGAGATCGAGAGCTAGGCGTGATCTAATGCAGATTCATATGTCGTACATGCGAGCCCAATTTATCGCCGCCCGCCCATTCGTCTTTGTACGTTGCAGTCAAGTTGCGGCGTGGCGTCAAGGACAGGTACATAACGAGATTCGATAGCATAACACAGTACACAACACAGCAGATTCCGCATTCCCATCTAATAGACTAGTCCTTGTGCTGCTCCAGTCAATGCTTTGAAACCCCGGGGGCGGAACATAAGGCAATGTGCAACCTGCGACCAGCACAAGCCCACCATGTCCACGCCGGAACGGGCGGGTCGCAGAATTCGCTCAGTCGTAGGCATGGGTGCATCCTGGCCTGCTGAACGCTGTATCATGTCGGGAAGAGCCATCGCAGTCAGCAGTCAAGAATCCGACCTTCCACGTCGTCGCAGAAGAGGCTGAGGGGGAGGGAGAGGGAGCGGCGATGCTCCCTCGCAGGGACGAGCGCAATCCAGAAGAGTATCTTCTGTGGTGTCCTAGGTGCAGAGCTGTCGCTGGGGGAGGTGTTAGCCTGCTAGTCGTATCTTGATGGGTCCTTGCCGACTGCGCGCTTCGAGTGCTGCAGAGAGGATGTTTAGCGATGACCAGTTGACTGCGTCCAGGAGGCCCCTCACCTTTGAGCTCCTCAGCTTCCTCGCGTTGCTCATAGTTCAGCACGAGTCGCTTCAGGTGCTGCTGTTCGACCTTGTCTTGCATCTGCGCGGTGCGAGTCTGTACGGCGAGCGCGGACTCCGCCGGAATAGCAATCTGACGGGTCTGTCGGGCCTCACAGTCAGTAGATGCATCGACAGCACGAAGGAGTGAATCTCGCCTGTTGCTTGTTTCCGCGCTTTGTAAAGAGCGTGAACTTCATAACACCCGGTTCCTGGGCACCCTCAGCGCCTCCCTCGCCGTCCGCGTCGACGTCTTCGTTCCTCTTCTTGCGTACCACCGGGGGCGGAAGAGCCATATCCCATAGCGCTAGCGCTGTCTTCTTGTCGACCTTGCGCGCGTCTCCCGACGTGTCGGTGACGAGCTTGGCGAGCTCCTTGGCAAACTCCGACTCATCGTCCTCGGTTGGACCGAGATTCTCAAGGTTGGTCGACGACCTCAGGAGCACAGCCTCCGGCGACGGCGCCCGCTCATCGATCTGGAGAAGTGCTAAGCAGCAGAACAGCACTTGACGGGGAGCATGAACGTACCGGAGAACCCGGCTGGGTCTGTTCATCATCTTCGTCCTCATCATGTTCGCGGCGTTGTTTGTCTTCGTCATCGTCCTCGCCGCTCTCCTCGCCGCTATCGTAGCCTGCTTCTCCATCCGCAGCGGGGACTATAACAGAGAGGTCAATCAGCATTTGGCCACAAGAGAGATCTCCACTGAGACTTACTTCCTGCATCTTGAAGGGCCGCGTTAAACATCTCGTCGACGGCGACGGCAGCCTCCTCGAAGCTCTTGAACAGCGGCATCTTAGGTCTCACCGCCTCCAACGAGTCGCTCAGCATGAACTCCACGTCCATAGGCAGAGGCTGCTGCTTGCAGTGCACGTAGAGCTGGAAGAACGTGAGGAATTGGTCCAGCTTCTTCACCTGGGATCCGCGGTCGAAGCACATCCCGACGGTATCGAGCAGCACGCAGACGAGCCGCACGCGGAAGAAGTCGTCAGGCATGTCAATCGGGCACGGCTGGCCAGGCAGAGGTCTGCCCTCAGCTATTTGATAAACTTGTCAGCATAGGCGCGGAGCACACGAGAGTGGACTCACGATGTCCGAAGGTGACCAGTGTCCAGAAGGTGTCGAAGATGATCCCGCTCGATATCAGCCTGTAGATGTAAAGCTCGCCAAGGTACTTGATCGATGCGACCCGCCTCTGGTTCATGCTGTAGACGTTCGTCTCGAGGCCCCTGCGTATGTCTTCAAGCACTTGGTCGACGACCCCAACGGAGAACGCCGGGTGGTATCGTTGTAGGTCGTAGGTGAGCATCGCGAGGAACGGTATGTGGCTGTACTTCAGCTTCCACGGCTTGGTGAACACTTTGTGAAGCGTGCGAAGGACGAGCGGATCCGTCCAATCGAGCTTGCGGATGAGCTTGAACACCTTGTCGATGGTCCGCTTCGCCAAGACGTCGTAGATCAGATGCCTGATAAAGAGCTCCATCGGCGTACGCTCTTTGACTTGGCGAGCGGTCCGTTCCGGTGGATTGCACTGAACTCATGCGTCAAGCTCGCACAGCCAGATAGTTACAGCCGCTTCGCTCACCTGGTAGTACGCATTCTCGAGAAGTAAGAGCTGGCGCTGGTCGAAGTGCTGCATACTCTGCTTCCTGCGCATAAGCTCGATCATCTTACTGAACGGCTCCCGTGTCTCCTCACTCCTCAGCAAGAAGCGACCGCATCCCTCCAGGAGCATCGCGAGGTTCTCAACGTTCGTCCCGGAGAAGTCGTCCAAGCAGACCTTGAACATGTGCAGGATGACGTGCGGTGGGACAACGCGGAACTTGGTGAGGTTCGAGAGGAAGGTGATGTTACGCATGCGGACTTCCGCCAGCTCCTTCACAACGTTCTTCTTCCGCTGGAGGTACCGGAACTCGTCGTCCAACTGTCGACTTGATTAGTCAGAGCGCGAGCAGGAGGGGGGGCTGTGCCTTACCGCAGCTACAATGTCGGTTCCAATATCAGGCATGTATCGATTCAAGATAGCGATGAGTCGGGAGTAGTGAGGCAGCAGGTCCGTGCGGTTCTTCGGGATCTGTGTCATGAATTTCACGAGCCTCTTCCTCGCGGCCTTGGAGTTGAGGAATGCAAAGTCGACCGCAGCCTGGTCGATGATTGTCCGGTTGGTCGCGTCCGGGAGGCGAGCGAGAAGAGCAGTGAGCAGCTGTGAGGGACCTTGGGGGGCCATCTGGGGAGTGCTGGATGGCGACTCCTTGGGGGTCCCGGGCGTCGGCGTTGGAGCACTTGTGTAATCGTCAGCACTACGAACGCGCCGATACGTGACCTCAAAAACACCAACTCGTCCGCATCGTCCGCGACCTCCTCTCCCCTGCCGTTGATGGTGGCGCCTCCGTCCGCGTCGATCTTCATGTCTGCCAGCTCTTCCTCGAGCTTCCTCACCTCCTCTTCTACGCGCTCCTTCTCTTGCCTCTCCTTCTCCTTGCCGTCCTCCGTCTCTTCATCTCCGTCCCCTTCGATTCCGAGCACGCTGCGAGGGACGTAGTCCTTGAGATCCGGGATTTCCTCGTAGAATCTGCGCTCCTCTTCGTCCTCCCACTTGCCTCCAGCACCCGTCAGATCGTCAGAATCTCCGCCAAGGAGGCTCGAGCCGGAGCTCACGCCGATCTGAATCGACTCCGACTTCTGCGATGCAGTCTTCAGGGTGGGCATCGGGAGATAGAGCAACTCTGACAGGCTGGGAGGATCTGAGCCCGCTGCGCGACATACACATAACTTAACACACCTCTGACAGCTCGCGAGCAGTTTCTCATAATTCTTCGTCATCTTCTCGTACGCCTGCTGGCGATCCTCGAAGATCTCTCCGGAGCGGATGTATGCTTCATGGTTTCTCTTGTCCTGTTCTTGCAGGCGCTGCACTGCTCATCAGCAACAACCACGAATGGGTTCAAGACGCCGGCTTACGTTGTGTTCGATGACGAGCTTCTTCGCCACATTATCAAAGTAGCCTTCGCACATCTTCCTGAACCTATCCCGTATCTCCTTCTCCACGAGCTCCTCGGTCTCATTCACGAGCGGAGGGAATGCGCCGTTCGCACCGTTTGTCTGCGCGGCCTCTTCGCTGGCATTCTCGGATAGTGAGCCGGGTTCTGAGGTCGCAGAGATTTGCTTGGAGGACGTCGGTGGCACGATGCCCAGATAAGGGCGGGAGTATGACTTGAGGAATACGAGGAGAAGAGGGAGGGAAGACAGCGTTGGGTCGTTGGACAACTGCAACCAGAGTGTGAACGACGGTTCCGCGTTCAGGGACAGCCTGCACTTACCAGGTCCCGCACGGTCTTCATGACCCACTCTCCGCCACTTCTGTCCGGACCATCCCTGATGATGCCGACGAGCGCGAGCTCAGCGCACACACGCAGAATCGGGCGCTGACGCGTCACACGCGCAGAGTCTTCCTTCTCACGTTGTTCCGGGCTCAGTGCTGCGAGGGCAGCGCGCGAGGGCGGTGCGAGTGCAGTGGTGAGCGAGGACACGATCGCAGGGGTGAAGGCCTTCGGGAAGCGTCGATGGAGTGCAGAAATCACCTATCGGGGTGCATATATGGATGTAAGTCAGCGAAGACTAGTACGCAAACGCGACACCGGGAGCATGAACCCGCGTATATTCACAACGCATGGTGGCACAGACGGTGAACAAAGGGCAGATGTGCTGGCGCGCCCGCCTATTTCGACCCATCGCGAGTACGTTCCGGGCACACGCTGCATTGAGAGTGCATCCAGAATGCACTGCGATCTCCAGCCACATTCGAAGTGTGCGCACACAGGTCAAGCACATCCGGCCCTTGTTCGCGATCTGCTCATTGCATGGTGACTTGATACACCGAGTGCCATGTCCCCGGGTCCGAAGGCTGTAGAAGACGCACCTCGACCGCGCTCCAGACGTCCTTCTCCGTCTTGCACCTCAGGATCCCCTCCGCCACAGCGCCGACTATCTCATCCACGTATTTCTCGAGAGTGAGCGAGTCGATGTCCTTCAGGATCTGGTCGCGGTTCTCGGAGCCCAATGATTGCCGCATACGCTTGATCAGCGCAGTATGCCTCTTCAGCGAAGAATCGAGGGCCTTGGACGGTTCTGCATACAGCCCGACTCTGTCATTTCGTACTCGACATAGGACGTATAAACTACACACCTTGTCCAGCCTTGGTGGTGTTCAGCTCCTTCAAGGCTGCCCGCTTTGCGCGGCGGGCATGCTCCTCGTCCGCCTTGGACTGTGCCACGGCCTCAGACATTGTTCTTGATTACCGCGCGATGTTCACTGGTGTCTTCGTTGTCTTGTCTCCGCTGTCTTGTCGTCGTTGTCTTGTCGTCGTTGAAAGCAAGTAAGTACGCGACATGAGAGTTGGAAGTGAACGGCGGTCCCGGAACGGTGACTCGCGCCCAAGTCGAGCCGCGCGTTCCGCCACCATCGTCGTTCTTGACCTGGGACCACATCGCGGAATTCAACGAGTTGCATGCATGCACATCGACTGCACCACATCGTCCCTGTCAACGCGGAAGGAGAAACGTCGACATCAAGAGTCGCGAAACATACCGCATGACGTACCATGTACGAGTTCTCAGAGGCGAGATGTCGATGCCGCGTTCAAGAATTCAGTCATCCAGCATCTATGTACTCGGTGCGTGATGAAAAGAAGAATCTGGCAGAGAAGAAGGCAGTCTCGAACTGCTTGAACTTGTATATACCCATAACGGAGTGAACTACGGTGAGCCTCTCTTTCCCGACTTCATTCGTCGAAGCACCAAACTAACTCAGCTTCGTCTGCCTCCAGGCTTCGTCTACCCCTCTCACCGTCCCGAATGCCTCGCGCACCGAGCAATTCTGAAGTAATAAGTAGGGTGGTCCGGAATCGACCACTCTTCATATACTGTACGTCGCCTCAGGAAGCTCGCGAGACTGTGTGCGCAGTGCGCGGAGCCACTCTCGTCATCTCGGTGCATTCCCTCATTGTCATGGATGATGTTGCGGAGACGTGGTTGTTTACTCTTCGTTCCACGCGTGTCTCCATCCGGGGGTTGTGGAGGGCGCGAAGCAGTCTTTGGCTTCTGCAAGTCAAGAAGCGGTGTCGGTATGGCATTAGACACATCTTCCGGTGGGGTGCGGGACTACGGTGGTCCTCTGGTCAGCGATCGCAAACGGGTGCGGGGTCTTCCTGCGCGATCGCAAGGGCGCTACGTGGGTCGTG
Organism: Polyporus arcularius HHB13444; assembly: GCA_004369055.1. Classification (NCBI taxonomy): domain Eukaryota; kingdom Fungi; phylum Basidiomycota; class Agaricomycetes; order Polyporales; family Polyporaceae; genus Polyporus; species Polyporus arcularius. The sequence continues at coordinate 32,805 of ML211297.1, forward strand.
TGGAGGCTGGCGTCTCCCGAATGCTTCTCCTCCTCCTCCTCCTCCACTCTGTACGTGCTCATATCCTTTTGATTTGGCAGCGTGCTCTGAAACCTTCCCGTTCAAGGCAAGCTCGAAACTCCGTATGGCTCTAGAATCGCGCAGCTACCATCCGGCCTGCACATTACTGCGAGCGGGTTCCCAATTCAAAGGGCGATCACAGGTTTGCAGAGGCCAAAAATCTCCCAACACCTTCAGAGTGCTCCTCCTTGGGCATGTATAACACTCGCTGCATGCTTGACATCATAACGGGTCCAAAGTGAGTACGTAGTCTTCTTTCCGCCGTCCAGACGCTCTGGCATCTCCGAGGGTCTAGGGTAGTACTCGATATTGGCATTCCGGGGCCAACCACGGCTAGTCACTCGTCGGACCCGGAGTGTCAATGCCGGGATACGAGACCAAGTTTCCCACCTCTTGTGTCGCTGGTCACTGGCCGTGGCTCCGACTCGCGAGAACATACCCGGGCCACCTCATGTCACACCCTGACTGCTTGAGTTCTAGTACTCCCCAGTCTGTCTGCATGGTCCACATGCATACTTACATATCCGCTACCCTTCCGCACAAGCCGGTTCGCTGTCGCTGATTCCTGATGGCGCTACCCCCTGAACTCGTATACAGTACCTTGCTCGCCTGGTTTTGTTGCATGATCGCGGTCCCGTGTCATGCGGTGCCTTTTTTGATACGCATCTAGGTGTCGGTATTCCTATCCGCCTTGTATCCTACACGTCTGTCGGCGGTAACAAGATACCATGCGGCATCACAATTGCGCTCGACAGGAAGGCAGCTGAGCTCTTCGCACTCGGCGATCAAGGGACCACAGCCCTCTTGAAAACACACACACCTTCGACATCCCCGGAGATTGCACGCATCACTGTTCGTAGTGTGCCTCCGTTACTTATAGTACCCGGGACCAGTCCGGACGTTGACCGGACATTCATTGAATACACTGTTTGAACCGGGGCCCGGGAGTTATTGGCACTGACTTGCGTCTACTTGCACCCGTGTCTGGCCCGCCTATCGGTCCCGACCAGCCTGGCTCTCTCTGACACGCGGCTGTGTATGTCGCGTTCGAATGACTATGGAGCGGTTAAGTCGGGGCCAGCGTACTTATGTACAACACGTTGACATATCCGGACCGCCGCAGTGTGGCGGTGCTGGGCTATATCAACCGCCAGCGAGCTGAGCTCACGCTTCCTGACCACCGCCATATAACACTCCGCAGACACGCAGGTACGTCTCCATCCCACTTCCCTCACAGCTGTTTTGACTGATATCAACTCCAGCCCCTGCCTGATTACTCGGAATCGCGTCTACAGACTAAGTCTCAGCCCGGCGTGCATCATGGCACTCCTGCCCTTCGGCTCCTTCAAGGAGGGCGCAGTCGCCCTCCTAGTGGGAACTGTGTTAGTACTGCTGGTCAAATTCTGGCGGTCTGTTGTACCTGTGTATTTCTCGCCACTCCGCCGTCTCCGAGGCCCTCCGAACGGCGAACTTTTATTTGGCAACCTGAAGCAGATAGGCTCCGAATCCGCCGAGCTCACACAGGAGTGGATCGCGCAGTATGGACGGACATTCCGCTTCTACGGACCCCTCAGGGCAAGTATTATGCTCGCTATCCGCCGTTATTTCGAGCTGACTGTGACTCTTTCCAGGCGCCCCGACTGTTCACTACGGACCTCCGGGCAATCAATCATGTCCTTACCCGCTCCATGGAGTACTACAAGCCCCCTGAAAGCCGTAAAGGCCTCGCTCGCCTTCTTGGAGAGGGTGGGTGCCCAATTTCCAATCAATCATCATCCATCGGTCATCTAACTTCGCGGATTGTGCACAGGAGTTCTCGTCACTGAAGGTCCGCACTCGCTACACTGGCGCATGATTCGCTGACAAGCTAACGGGTGACGCATTAGGTGCAAAACATAAGCAGCAGGTGTGTACCAGTATTCGTTTCTTGAGGTCGAGACAAACTGATGACACCTGGTCCGGAACAGAGACACATCATGGTAGGGCGCACACTTACATGCCGAGCTGTCAGTCGTCCTGACTCCGGCTTCCCCGTGACAGAACCCTGCATTCGGACCAGCACAAATCCGCGAGCTCACGGAGATCTTCCTGGAGAAAGCAAACGGCGTGCGTATCCCGGGTATCTCCACGTCCCGGTCCTTCTCCGCAGCTGACTGACACCCCTGCTCGACAGCTCTGCGAGTACTGGAACGCGCAAATCGCCGCCCAGGGCGGCTCCGCGCGCACGAACGTGATCGAAGGCCTGAGCAAGATGACGCTCGACGTGATCGGCCTCGCGGGCTTCAGCTACGAGTTCGATGCGCTCAACCCGGAGAAGCCGACGAACGAGCTCAACCGCGCCTTCAGCGTGATCTTCAAGCAGCCCCCGAAGATGAACCTCTTCGCGATCATCGGCGGGTTCGTACCCGTCCTCCAGCGTTTGGTGAGTTGTCTTTGCCAGCTTGCGCGGCCATGACATAATGGTCTCTTGTGTGTGTAGGACCCGCGCGTCAGGCAAGGAGACGAGGCGAAGGCGGTCATGCAGCGCATCGGCATGGAGCTCCTGCAGGAGAAGAAGGCGAGCATCCTGAGCGAGAAGAGCGCGGGCGGGGTCGAGAAGAAGGACGTCCAGGGCCGCGACCTGCTCACGCTCCTCCTCAAGGCGAACATGGCCACCGACGTCCCCGACAGCCAGCGCCTCACCGACGAGGAGGTCATCGCCCGTACGTGCCCGTTCCCCGCGTCCAACCCCCACCCCCGCTGATTTCAGACTTGTTCCCTGCCATAGAGGTCCCGACGTTCCTCGTAGCCGGGCACGAGACGACGAGCACAGCGACGACCTGGTGCCTGCACGCGCTCACGCAAGACCCCGCCATCCAGACCAAGCTCCGCGCGGAGCTCCTCTCCGTGCACACGGACACGCCCTCCATGGACGACCTCAACGCGCTCCCGTACCTCGACCACGTCGTCCGCGAGACGCTCCGCCTCTACAGCCCCGTGACGATCACGAGCCGCGTCGCGCAAACGGACGACGTCCTCCCGCTCTCCGAGCCCATCACGGACCGCGCCGGCAACACCCTGCACGAACTCCCGCTCCCCAAGGGCAGCAGGGTGCAGATCCCCATCCTCGCGCTGCACAGGCTCAAGGCGCTCTGGGGAGAGGACGCCGCCGAGTTCAGGTACGTCTGCGCTATCACCGACCGTTCTTACCCTGTGGTGTGAGACACCAGACTGAACTGTGCTCGTGCTCGTCCTCGCAGGCCCGAACGCTGGGACAATCCCCCGGAAGCCACCGCGAACATGCCCGGGGTCTGGGGCCACCTCCTCACCTTCCTCGGCGGCCCACACGCGTGCATCGGGTACCGCTTCTCTCTCGTCGAGTACGTCCGCCCTCCTCGTAATCGCTGGCAGGGAACTGACCGACGAACAATCGGCGACGCAGGATGAAAGCCCTCGTGTTCACGCTCGTGCGCAACTTTGAGTTCGAGCTCGCGGTGCCCAAGGAGGACGTGAAGCCGCTCGGGCTGTTCCTCCAGCGGCCGTGCCTCGCCTCGGAGCGCGAGAAGGGCGCGCAGCTCCCGCTCCTGCTCCGCCCGTACAGACGGTCCTGAGGTCCTGAGGTCCTGAGCTGAGGTATGAAACTTGACCTGCGCGTGGTCACCGGTCAAGCTTCGCTCGCTATGATGATGACTGTACAGCAGTGTACTGGTACTCTTCGACACGGACACGGACACGGATACGGATGGATACCTGCTCTTGTACTTCTCGGGATTCTCGGAAGACCCTCAACGGACCCCCGTCGTGTTTTTCTTGCTCTGTTTCGACACATTACAATAGCGCTAAGCGAACGACACTGGATCATACAACTATACAGCGATACAGGTTCGGGGTTCCGAGAGCAGTCTATAGTCCAGTCAGGTTGTGCATGCAATAATAATGTTACAGTGTCTATGCCTCCAGCACGCGGCGCCCATGCCATCCTTGTTTGCTTACATCCACAAGTACTCGTACTTTGCGTCAACACAACCCCACCAACGAAACGAGACTAGAATTACGCGCGTTGCTCAGGAGCCAACGGCAGAGGACGGCCAGCATCCGGCGGCTCACGGTGGTGGTTCAGCGGACGGTGCAGCCACACAAGCTTCGGCGCAGGAGACGGCTCCCGCACGCCCTGCACAGGCTGCGGCGCCTGGATATGCTGCTGCTGTGCGGGCTGAGGTTGGGGCTGGGGCTGGGGCTGCTGAGAGTACATTTGCGGGGGAGGCGCAGACACCGACGCCGGCGCAGGTTCTGGCAGGCCCCCGGCCCGCGGGGGCGGGGACATCAGGTGTGGCTGGGGCGGCGGCGGTTGCAGCTGCTGCTGCTGTTGCGGCACCGGGGACGGGTCGCGCTCGCGCATCTTGCGCGTCGCCTCCACCCATCGTCGCGTCCGGTCCTCTTCCTGATTACGCGGAGAGAGAGAGACGAAGGTGATTGAATACGCGGGTCAGAGGAGGAAGACACGTCGAGCACTCACCTCGCGGTCAATCTGGCTCCCGTCTGCGCCGCCGCGACGTCGGTGGTGCGGCATCTCGGACTCGATGAACCTGTCAAAGGCCTCCAGCGCACGCGCACGCTCCTCCTTGCGCCCCTTCGCGTACCCCGCCTCGTACCCCTCAGCGTACGACGCCTTCCGGCCCTCCTCGAAGCCCGTCAGCCTCCCCGCGTTGAACCCCTCCGTCCTGCCCGCCTCATGGCCCGCATCCCGCCCCTCCTCGTACCCGTCCTGGCGCCCCGCCTCGTACCCCTCCGCGCGCCCGTCCTCAAACCCGTCGTCCCGCCCATCGCTGTACCGTCTCCGCACCTCCAGCCGCCTCACCTCCTCCCGCCCCTGCTCCCGGGCCTGCCACTCCCTCAACGTCTGCTCCGCCCTCCTCGCCGCCTCCCTCGCCTCCCGCTCCGCCTGCTCCACCTCCGCCTTCGCCCGCTCCGTCCGCGCCAGCTCCGCCTGCAGCCTCCTTGCCTCGCGCTCCGCCGCGTCCGCCTGCATCTGCCACCGCCTGCACTCCTCCTGCGCGCGCGTCACGTCCAGCTCCGCCTGGTGCCGCCCCGCCTCCGACGCCGCGAGCCGCCCGCCCAGGTCCTGCACGCCGATCTCCGCCGTGCGCGCACGCGTCTCCGCGAGGTCCGCGCGCCGCAGCTCCTCCTCCAGGCGCGCGCCCGTCTGCCGCAGGACGGCCTTGAGGTGCCGCGCCTGCCGCTCTTCCTCCGCGAGCACCTGCGTCAGGATCGACGCGCTGTCGCTCTCGCGCTCGCGCTCCCGGTCCCGGTCCTTCTTGCGCGGCTTCACGGTCGCCGTCGACGCGGTGTCGCTGCCGCGCAGGGTGGAGCTGTCTCGGTCGCGGCTGGCATCGCGCAGCCTGTTGGTCTCGGACCGCAGGGGGTCCCGGGAGCGGTCGCGGTCCCTGTCGCGTTCACGTTCGCGTTCGCGTTCGCGTTCGCGTTCGCGTTCGCGTTCGCGCTCGCGCTCGGACGGAACCTCGCCGGGCGTAGCAAGGCTGCGTGGGGTGTGCGAGCTGGAGGATGCACGCCGTGGCTTCTTGCGGTGCGCGAGGAGAGAGGAGAGGATGGCAGGGTCCCGCAGGATTTCATGTATCGGCGTAGGCGAGACGCTTGCTTCCCGGAGCTCGTTCAGCAGATCGATGCTGCGGGGAGTGAAGAACGCACGTCAGCACAGGCAAATGCAGGTGGATCAGAGGAGAAGGTAAATCG
>ML211298.1:0-38550 GCA_004369055.1 Polyporus arcularius HHB13444
ATGACCCGGCTTAGCGAGTCACCTCAACTTTACACCATGACAAGCAGTATCCTGCGACTCTCGATCGAATCTCTGTTGATTTTGTCTGGTAGGTGCTGAGTATCTTGGCGGTTTGCTTGGTCGTACCCCGCCCCCTACCTAGGTCAGGAGCCCACGAGGTCTTCTATCGATCTTTTTGCGTCTATATGACGTTCAGGCATGTCATGTGGCAGCATACTCGTTGAACTATACATCTCTTTGCCGGCACGCGTTCCACTTGGGCTTCGGGTCTTCTCTCCGGCCGGTTGCATCATTGTGCCACCGCATTCCACATGGGCGCAAAGTGCATGCTTGTATTTGCATTCGTCCTCTGTCCAATTGAATTTCCCAACAGGTCCAAGCACTGCGGTGTCAACGTGGAGCGCTGCCTGATCTGGTCGAACATGGCAGATGAGAGAAGCATTACTGCAACGATTATCGGACCGTCGGCGTCCTACTTGTTGACCGGTCAGTCTGCACGATAAGGGCGCGGTAGTGCCATGGATGTCGTTGCAATATCCCTCAGCTCTCGGTGACTTGAAGGTTCTCCTTCGACTTCACAATGTCTTCGGATGCAGATGCCGCGGCTGCGGCTGCCGCCCTATTCAACAGCCTGTATGTTGCATCCCTCGAGGCCTCTCGGCACAGATAACACTTGCTGACACCGCCAAAAAGCTACACAGCCAACTACTGCATTGCGGCAGCCGCGGGTACATTCACTCCATTGCAAGCTCGTCCATGTCGACCTGACGCGTTCTCTTTTGCCATAGTTCTCTTCATTTACGACACCTTCATCACGCTCGATCGAGAAGTCACGTACTTCTGGACCACAAAGCGCATCAACGGAGCGGCACTCTTGTTCTTCGCAAACAAGTGGATTTCCATGACAGTCTATGTCATGGAGTTGGTCGAGTTTGCATCTTTCCCTTCAGATAAGGTAAGCAGTCTTAGTTCGAACTATGGCACATCTGACCAGGATCAGAGGTCCGTGTGAAGCCTCACAGAGTTCAGATGACTGCAAAATGACGGTTGACGTCTGCAGCTGTTCCATGTTTGTCAGAGTCTCGCAGGCGATGGGAATACTGCAATTTGTACCCGGAGCAGGTAAGCCATGTTTTGGGTCATCGAGTCATGATCCTTGACGCATGCCCTCAGCGTTCTCTGCTCTCCGTGTATATGTGCTAAGCAGGAGCAAGCCCCTTGGACTGCTCATCGCTGCTTTGTCTCTAGCACCTGTAGATGCCAATATGGTGAGTGAATGGATGTTTACTGAATCATGTGGACCACTGCATCATATTTATGGGCATAATACAGGTTCCATATGGCTATCAGTACTCTGGAGAGAACCTTCCGCCGTTTGGATGCCTCACGACAGCCAACATAAGTGTTGCACTCAACCTTAGGTTTGCTTCATTCAATTGTATCAGATACATTGGGACTGACTATGTACTCTACAAGGCGTAGGTTGGCTAGCACCTATATGAAATGGCGCGTGCTCATAACAGAACCGCACAGTCATAATCATATCTCGAGTACCGCTTATTTCTGCCGACATTATACTCATCTACGTCACTTGTTCAAAGTTGAGAGGCTGGGCTGCCCTGACAGACATACCAAAGTCCAAGAGACTCTCGCTACAGGATATTCTTTTTCGTGGTGGTATGTTCATATGAGCAACAAGCCTACGTATATGGTTCTAACGCTGCATACAGGAATTATATATTTTGTGTGAGTCCCGCGATATAGCGTATCCAATATCTCACAAACTCTGGTACATGGGAATCAGCATTTTGTTCGTTTTGAACATCCTCCATCTCGTCCTCTCGGCTAGTTCAGTGAGAGAGTCTTCATGCAGCGCTGCTCCTCCAGTTAGAGCCCACTTACATTGATGCTTTGACATGTACAGGTGGCGGGTGACAATGTAAACGGCAGCAGTCTTGTCACTGCATTCACGGCACCGTATGTGTTTTTCTGCAACGTTAACATGTCTCGACAGTCTTCTCATTGCCGCTCTTCATTCATCCTGGCACAGGCTCACAGCCATCGCCATCTCGCGCTTCCTCCTCGAACTGCAAGAAACAAACCACATGGTTGTCAGGCTTGACCCCCACGATCGATTGCACTTCTCGAGGGATGCATGGGACAGCACGCCGAGCTTCATCTCGTCGCTCGGAGGTTTCGTCAATCCTGCTCGCTCGGCGCGGTCCGATGATGACGACGTTATCGAGTTTCAAGTTCGCACAGCTGGAGCCCCCAGGGAGGAGGAGGGGCAAGTGCCGGTCGAGGTACCTGAGTCCGCTGTGTTGTCATCTTCGACCGTGTAGTATCTCAGTGCCGCGGCGGTTGTCGGCCATTGCCACTGGGCTTTACGTAGATGCGTATAGTTCCGTCCCTGCTCCCTGTACTTCTGTCGTATTCGACACAGTGTCTTTCTTGTCTACCTATATCAAAGATCTGCCTATTGTATAGTTCTCTGCGCTTCCTCATGTATCTATGACAGCGTTTGTGAGCCTCACGCACGATGCCTTGTAGAGTTCAGAAGGTTTGTGGCGCTCTCTTCCTCCTCTGACCTCAATCGAAGATTTTGTCTTCGAATTCCACTCAAGTGCCTCGTCCGCATTTTCCAGTGGCAACGGTCGACCGTCGAGCCTCTCTTATGCTATACCTTATACCCTTAAACAACACAGTAAGTAGTACATGTACCGGCGGCCGTGCACGCCGAACCCCAGCCCCCTGGTGAGTCGACCCTCTTCGAGAATGTAGATGCTATCTACGAAGCCTTCCTTGACCCACCGAACTGCACTCACGTTCCCGCAGATCACTCGACAACCAACACATTAGTTACCTCGGCGTGGATACGCGTCCTCCAGTTTACTCACGCAGGTGCCGCTGTACGCACGCAGTACACAGTGCTGCAATGACGAGGTCTCGAAGTTTGCTCGTCCAGCACCTCGGACTGAACAATGCGTACAAGCGCAGAACCCCCGGGGTAGCACGGTTTGATTGATCGCGTATCTACTACACGAGATCAACACAACAGTAACAGTCTACAGCCCAGACAGAGAGAGCCCGCCGAGCCGTATAGACGCGGTGTGTGTATGAAAGCGAGGGTACATGACTACTCCATATGTGCGAGGACCAGATGTCGAATTCGAGAGTGCGCTGGACGGAGAGCAGAAACTTGAGATCTCGGCGATGGCTACTGAGCAAGGTTCGAGTAGAACTGGAAAACATTCCAGGATTGTACTCTATATCGTGCGGAGAGCCGATGCAGGACCTGCACCAGACGAGAGAGCACGTTGCGACAGAGGATGGCGAGAGGAGGAAAATGTCAGGTACGTATACAGAAGACACCGTAGATGCTCGTATGTGGGTCAAGCAAACAGTCATATCGTTCCAGCGGGCTTGCTCTCGTCCACAAGTCCGCTACCGAGCGCGGCAGACATCTCCTCATCAAACGCGATACTCCGCCCCATGCATATTGATCACCGACGGCACTAACTACGTCCTGAAAAGAGTCGACACAAAACATAGAGGCCGACGGTCAAAGAAGTGCGTAGATGGAAGCCGAGATCGAGTCCGCTGCGGTGACCGTGCTGCGTCTCCTCTGCTTGCGCTTCGACGTCGTCCACCGCGTCGTACGGACGAGTCTGGGACGGCCTGAGGGAGCCGATCAGCATCAATCGAGCACGCGCGGTCCCAGTTCGCGAGCGTTCTTGGGTGACAGTAAGAGCCTGGGGCCGTGGGATCAGTGTGCGACGCCGCTGTCGGTTGCGGACGACTGAGTGTCTAAGGATGATGGCAGGTATGGAGGGCGATGGAGACTCGAGAGGTATACGGGTTGAAGGAAGATGAGACGCTGCCGGATGGAGACCTGTCTGTTCCTCGTCGAGCTGGCAGCCCTTGAAGTTGCTCGCAAGCCTGGAAACCACGCCCACATGCAGACGAACGGGGCGGCATGGTGGTGGCGTGGCTCGTGGTCGTTTGGGATGGCGATCAGTACTTATGCGGCCCTCCTGCGCGCCAAGAACATCGAGCTCGTTGGGCAGTCCGCTGAGAGTGATGCGAGGAGCAACAGACCCGTCAGCATCGTTCGCTTGCTGCGCTTGGCTCGGACTATTGAGACCGTCACGGTTCAGCTGGTCCAAATCGCGACGCTGTGCTCGAGTGTCTTTCTAAAGGGGCTGGATTCTGCTTGTCCGGCAGCTCAGCGCGCCGGAGTTGAGCCTTGAGTCGTCCATGCCCATCTGCGCGAGGGAAGGAATCGTGGTAATCGAGGATGTGATTGCTCGTGATACTGTGAATGAGAGCCTGTTACGGGAGGTGTCCACAGTTATGTGGAATGCCTGGAGCAAAGGGTGTTGTCAGCGGCGGCCACAGGTGCAACAGGAGGTGACGAGCTGACCTCGCTCGGCATAGCTCTCCTGATCGTTGCTCTCCATGAAGTCCTTCGCGCGATCAAGGCGAGTTCGATTATGCCGGAACCAGGGATGACGGGCTTCATGGGTCGCATGTGCTACGTGTGATGCAATAGTCACTGACCAGGGACAGTTTGGCACAGCGACGAGATACAGGACATGGACGACCAGTGCGGAGGAGATCGCGGGGTTCTTAGAAATGGTTGGGATAAGCGGGCGAGCGGGCTGCAACCGCGCTCAAGCTCGTGGTTTTGTCGCTCGTGAACGTGTCTCTACAGCCGCGATGCAATCAACATGCGGGTACGCGTCAAGTCGAGGATCTATGTAACAGCGGAGTACGCGACTTCCGGCAGGCGCGGCGCGGGTGTTGAACTCCTAGCTCGACGCGACAGTCATCGGGTGTCGTATGGCTGAGCAGCCGCGTACTACGCTTGCGACGTCGTCAAGAGCGTGCAGGGACTGCAGACGGGAGGATGTCGGACATGATGGAGGGGTGTGCATCTGAGGGCGCGCACGAGAAGCAAGTCAATGTCGGCTTGATAGATGTCGGGAGATGTTCACGGCCTATCCCTACAGTCGCCACGGTGTCAATCCAGGGAGGCGGGCGAGCGAGGTGGAGAGTGAAGCTGACGGAGAGGTGCAGATCATCTCAGGGATACAGCATGTAGTCTGATAGGTTGTACGGGCGGGAGACTTCGCATCTGAGCTGCGGGGGAGAGCACACACTGGGAGACACGCCGTGGCGCGACGGGCGTGCACTGGTACGTCTGATATGGATGTGGACGCCACTACGGGGACTTTGGCGGTAGAAAGAGTCAGTACGAGGGCATGAGTAGAATAGGGCCCGTAAAAATAACCATACAACACACGCCATGTGAATGATACTCACCTAGTCCCGACTTGCCCGTCACCAGTATCTCCTCGCGCCTGCCCGCCGCTAGATCTGCTCTCAGGCTCGTTGCCTCGCTGCGAAGATGACTCCTTCACTGATGCTTCTCGTTCACGTAGGCTGTCAGGAGTAGCTGGCTGTCAATTCGGGTGCTGGCGAGGGTGTCTAAGACGGAGGGCTCGAACATAAGCTCCAAGGATAGCGGGAGACTGCCAGTGATTTAGTGAGCAGAGGAGGCGAAGAGTCTAGCTTCAGTTCACGTGCCTTATGGCTTAAATAGCGAGCCCTATGTTCGCTAAAGGATCCGTCCAGGGTGTCGTCTAGTAGCCATGGTATGTTGAGGTCCGAGGAGGAGGAAGGGTAAAGGTCACGGTCAAGGAGGAAGATGCATGGGCGCCTCGAAGGGGCCTCCCGGTCCGAGACTCCGAGCAGCTCGTCCGTCCCGTCTCCTGTCTGGCTTGCCTTGTCGCATCGACGCCTCGTCTGCCCGCCATCTCTCCTCGCCGTCCGCCTCAGCTTAGCTCCATGCCCCGTCCTGCCGTCGATTCCCTTCCGCTATCGTCTCTCTATGGCGTTGTGTGTCCTCAGCTCAAGCTGGCTCTGTCTTGAAGCTTGAGTTTCCGGTAAGCCTTCGCATGCGAATACCACTACTAGCGTAAGTACTCATGTGCTTCTTCCCGCCTGCAACAGCTCGGAGACCTGAATAGACCGCTTATCTGCACATCTGTCCTACAGACATGCACATATTTGTGCATACAGTTCGCGAAATCTTGCCTGAATCTCCCCTGCTGTCGTCTCGTCGCCATCACACTACTTTCTTCCTCTCTGCGCCCCTACGTGAGGCTTTGCATCTTCATCAAGAGGTGCTGCCGCCTGCGATCAAGGCAGCCCTGATACGCGCGAAGATCGCCAAGTTCGCGACATGAGCTCTGCGATGCGCTCTCCGTCCAAACTCGACAGCCTCTTTCGGAGTAATCAGATCATTTCGCATTCTGCAGGTGAGCATTGTTGGACAGTGCGGACATAGCGGACACTCACATGCTCCGCACGTCCAGGTTGCAAGCATGTGTTTACCGTTCAGTGTTCACGTCCCCCATCCAAACGTCTTCCCGGTGCGACAACCATCTCGGAAGCTCTGGCATATATGAAGTCGGTTTGCGAGTCGGAGAGTGCACGCGAGGTACGTACTTCGCGAGTGCAGTCGTTATTCCACTCTGACTTCACAGTATCTTCCATCGCCTTCAAGCCGCCCGGCCGCAGTACCTCGGACGCTCCAAGCCGTCCCGTCGCAGCTGAACTGCAGAGCGAGCCCTCCACCTGCGAACAGGTACGTCCGTCTCCGTTGTGTCGCCCCAAGAGTGTCGTACTCACTCTGCAATGTCTGCATAGTCCCAGATTGTGCGCTCCGAGTTGTGCGGTGCCCCGAGGTCCATCGCCGTCTTTCCGGCTTGCAAACGCCGTTACCGTTGGACCCGTCACGCAGCGCTGTCTGCCCCACCCTCACTCCGGTATCACGAGCGACATCAGACGTCTCGCGTCATCTGGGCCAGCAGAGGCTCGAGAAAGCCAGTCCCTATGGAGGACAGTCGTTGTGGGTAGGTTGCATCAGTACTTGTCCAAATTTCTTAGCTGTCTTAGGCCATCTTACGCTGTCTTACTTGTCTTAGGGACCGCACAAACCACCGCCTTTTCGTCCCAAATTTAGTGCATATCTGCGCGCAGGTACAACGAACCGCTGTGCAAACTTTCAGCCCATACAGATGCAAAACGATCGGGGCAGAGGACAGGTTCAGGCCAGCCACAATCGACCTAAGACAGTGGCTGTGTACCCAAAGGTAGGCATGGCCATTCGCTTTCGCATTTGCCCAGTCCTTGTCAGATTGTCGTCATACATTGTACATAGGTCTGGCACCTGCATGCGTACATACATACCAAGTTTCAGCTTGAACGGACTTCGGGCAGTGGAGATATGGACAGCCGCCCAAATCGACTAAGACAGCTAAGACAGCTAAGAAATCCGGGCAAGTACTGATGTGCGCGCAGACTCACAGCTCCCGTGGTATTTACCCTCATGTTCAGGTATATACTGCATGCAGTGCTACTCGAGACGACTTTACGGGATGTCGGGATGCTGTTGACTAGTGAGCAAGCAAGGTGAGTCAGGTTTACGCTCACAGCCTGAGTTCTCGCTTACTCACCAAGCCGTCTAGGCACCTCGTATGGTAGACCTATCACTCTTTGGCCTCGGATTCGAGCTACGTCGTCTTCACCCGAACATCGCGACAGCTGCCAACAGCCATGTATGCGCAACATCTTCGACCATGTCTCCGAGCAACAACAAGTACTTATGCAGCATCGTGGTCCCGCACCGACCCGCGGCCGGCGAGACGTCTCCGAGGGTATGCGGGCACCGTTCATGGCGACTTGAATCTACGCCGGCTATTGCGGCTTGCTACCCAAGGCAGCTTCTCGACAACGACAGCACAACGCTTCCGAGCTCCCGCAACTCCAAAGGGCGATCGACAGGACGGGTACGGACGGCGTCGAGCTGGCTCATCCCGACCGTCTGCGCCGGCTCATCGTACAGATCGGCCAGCAACAGTGCGCCGCTGTCCGGGCGTAGTCTCGCAATACGCTGTGTGATATCGCCTCCCGGGTACGCACCCGCTACTCTGACGAGAGGCCATGGATGCCGAAATTTGGAGCTTGTGGGTTCTCGAAGTGAAACATGGGCGAGCTTCCCATACACTGGATCACACCCTCGACGCGCCCATAGGACGGCACCTACCTGTTAGAGGACGGCCAGACGCGTCATGGTGGTCGAATAGATCGCCTGGGACGTGAAGAGCATGCTAGCAGAGCGCATATGACTGCTGGAACGCACATAGTGAGTCCCCCGTCATGACTCGGAGCTGCGACAGCTCGAATGTTCGTCTAGTCTTTCGCTGTCCATACAGAGGACCTGCCTGAGACCCATATGTCAATCAAATGTTTGCACCGGCAGTAGTACTAGAAGCCTCTCGCACGTCGAACAAGTCTGCGTGCTTCTCCTCGCGTGAGAATTAGATGTATTACAGCCCTCCTGACGCTACTACTCATTAGGTCTGTCGCTCCTGAACGCAGAACTCGTCTTATTCAAGGGCTGGAGCCGAGTGCGCGTGGTCCGAGGGTGAGTTCCGAGTTCTGTAATCACAGGTCTGTCGCTGTATGCAGGACCGACCGCATTTTCCAGGCGCACCTGTCCAGCCTCCGATCGCGTCGCCCCGCTACGCATCAATTATTGGCATACGACATTAGCTGTGCTACGAAGCTGTCAGCCGGCAACTTGTATGGTTTCCTTTTCCTGCGGAGCGATTCAACTTAGGGTTTGTTTGACAGGTCGCAGTCTGGTACCTCTTATGCATCTGACTGCGTACTTACGATGGCATAGGCCCGGGGGTCACAGGCTCGCATGCCGTACCTGGGTCAAGTAGTATCGCATCCCCAGAGATGCGCACTCATGCTGAGCCTCACTGGAGATTATCAGAAGGTTTGCATCGTTTCTCGAGCTCTCGAACCCTCTACTGACGAAATGCTTCGAAGATGCGCCCCGATAGAAGTCACGGCACTCCGACTAAGGCTCGGAGGGTGCGGCGATATGGTTGTATCATGCGGGTCTACGGTGACAGACCACAGCCCGTTGCAGATATGTGGCGTGAAGAAGACCGGTTGATCAAAGCATACTGTTCTGCGGCTTTACGCCCGAGTACCGCCATCCCTACTACGTATTGTCAGTATACCACATCGACCCGGTCTTTGGCAGAAGCGTCATCGGTACTTCTTCGAAGCTGCTCCGGTGACGGTCTGAACAGGTGCGCCCAGTGGTTGTCAACGGTGTTCATCTTCTTTGGCCAGCACAGTGACAGAGTGTGTGTGCCATCTCAAGACACCGCGCAGCTCGTTCGTCGCCATTGCCCCTGTTGAACTTTCAGGGTGCCTCACTGCCGCGTCGAGCTTGACCATCAGTCACGGTAGTAAGTACCTTGAGAAGCAGCGGTGTTCCATGGCTTCCCTCATTTTCGTTCTTCATGTGGCTGGCGATGGCGTATCGATTCCTCACCTCCCCCTGCATGTTAAAAGCCTCGAGCACTTCCCGTAATATTTGGCGCTGCCAACGCAAGATGGTCTGGCTAGCGAAGTCCTGGTTCGCTCTGGCAGTAGTGGTACTGGCCATTTTCCCCTGGTTTCCTAGGGCGTATGCCGGCAACACGACCTGCGCCAGCAGTCAACTAGATTGGTACACAAACTACGTCGGAGAATCTCCTTGTAAGCAGCCTACCTCGCCCGGAGCTACCTCTAACCGCGAGACTGACGTGCAACTTCAGGTGACACGTACCAACGCTTGCGTCGGATCTGCAACCCAGATTGTGAGTCCAATTATATCGGCTGCAGCGAGCGGAGGCTGACTCCTACGCCTATAGATGAGGTGCAGAATCTTCGTCCGGACGCCCCAGGAGACCAATGCGACGATCAAGTCTGTATGTTCAGTCTGGACCTTGCGATGTGATTCGAGTCGGATCATGATTGACAACCCTGCCAGCGGGCTGCTGTTGTAACACTATTGCATTCCAGCTCAGTATGTTGTGCATGAAGTGAGTGTCCGTTTACTTCAATCGACATCTCCTCAGATAAGCCAACCCTCTCTTAGTTGTCAGTACGACTCTGCCGCCGTTCAAAACAAAAACGCAGGTCAGGACTAAGTACTACTGTTCAGTTCCCGACTGCGATATGAATGCCCGGTCGCTGCAGCAGTCGGCACGTACACCATATACCGAGGATCATGCGGGGCAGGAATCAATTATTCGTGCGTTGTACTCTTTCCGCCATGTTGTGTATGGTGCCTTCAATTATTCCTAGATTATCTGCCGACCTTCAGAGTGCGGTATGCAATGAGAACATCCGGCTGGATAACTTCCTGTATGGTGGCTGGGATACCGGCGATTGGTACGTCACCCTGGGCTGTATAGCATGTTGGTGTGGGATGCTCACACCGCAACATGTGTCTAGGTACTAGTGAGTTCACTCCACTTAACATCGACCTGTGGGCTGTGAACACTGAGCCACGTTTCAAAGCATATGGACGAGAGATAACGCAACGAGAGATCACGCTGCAAGTAACAACAACACCTTCACCCACTGCCCCAATCAAGAAGCTTCTTCTTCCATCGATGTTGCGACAACTCTCTCTACCGGAGCCACTACTACTAGCTTCAGAATTATCACAACAATGTTCTTCACGGCATCAGTATGTGGACACAGTCTCTTTGTTGCTGTTACTAATTCTGATCCTCAATGTATTCAGGACACGCCCTCCCCCACTGCTGAGAAAGACAATTCAGGTGGTGTGGCGGGTGGTAATCACGTCGGAGCCATTGTCGGTGGTTGCTTGGGCGCTGTAGCCGGGATCCTGCTCCTGGGCGGACTCTTCATGTTCTGGAGGACGCGGCGGAACCAGTCTCGAGTGCACCTCGTCCAGAGCTATCATCGGAGCGAACCTAGTCAAATGATGATGGTCCTACCGTCTTCAAGCATTGGCGCATGTGAGTACTTCTACATCGGGGTCGTCTCTATAGATCTTGCACGGTACTCACTATAGATCCAGTTGATACCCTTTCCAATTCCTTGCGACCAACAGACAGCTCACTCCGTCACGAGGACGCCGGACTCCTTGAGCTTTGTCGTTCTGCCTCAGGTCGCCTTCCCCCGGCGTACCGCTCATGGGACGATCGGGAGCCAATAGACAGTCCCGGGAGGGACATCCAAAATGCAGGCCCGGAAGTCTACCATACGACATCCGAAGGCCGCCGCGAAAGAACTCTCCCTTCGCCGCCAACAGGGACATATCTGTCAGACAGCTATCTAAGCAACACACCACTCGCTCCGCTGAGAAACACTCCCGCTAAAATGGATTGAGAAGAGAACCACCATCATAAGGAGGGCCATGCGTTCAGGCAGCGCAGTCATGGACCGTAACGAGTTTCTACTTTGGACAGCCTGCGCTTGTAGTACTATACTTCGGATGTATTGCATATATCCAAGCTAGACTGCGGGGCACAGCACACCGGAGGCACGCGCGGCGGGCGTGTAGTAGTCCGTGCACGATGGCGGAGGTTAACATGACGAAACGGGTACGGATCCATTATGACGAGCACATACCACTCACTCTGCTAGAGGAGCGATCGTCGGTATGGCGGGTCATGGGGATTCGTCAGAACGGACGAACAAGTGCACAAGTAGTGAGCTCACCTGGCTCAATCGTACCCTGTCCCCATGCGTCCCTAAACCGCCACACCAGCTCTGCTCTAGCAGCTCTTGTAGCGATCCTTCAATATACTCCTTGAGAGTAGTACGCCGCCTCATGAGTCATGCCACGGTCCATCGATTCCGCAGGCCGTAAAATGTCTATGGCTGCTAGCTGGAGCATTGGCAAGAATGCGGAAGGACCAGGCAAGGGCCTGCGGCAGAAGCTAGGCTGCTTAGGCAGAAGGCACTCGGATGAAGAGTCACGACCAGGGCAGACTGGCAGTAAACGGAGGAGCGAGCAGCCCAGTGTCATTCCGGTGCGTGAACGCGTGAACACTTAGTCTCTGCGAAGACATATGTGCATATTAGTGGTCGGGGTGTTGTCCTGTAGCTCTGGTCGCGGTCGCCGCAGGAGGAGGGCGTAGGCGCGGAAAGCCGCGGCCACCCGGACCGGAGGAGCGGGCCTCCTTGTCTCCTCTCGACTCGCATCGGGGCCGTCTCTACTACTCTCCATCTAGTGCGGTGGCTTTGCGGCTGCCTTCCCTTGTTGAGTCCAGGGCTCGTCTTCACTTCCTCGCTCCTCGACCTCCGCACTAGCTCAGCTCCATGCCGCGTCCTTCTACTCAATGTACCACGACACGTTTCTCTTCCGCTATAGATGCTCTGTCGCTGCCGCCGTCCACCGTCCGTCCTGCGCAAGGCTGCCTCCTGGCATGGGCATATATATGTGCGCTTCTCCTCGCACGCCTGCAGGTGAGCTGTTGAGCATATCCGTAACGGTACTACACAGCATTGACAGCAGGTTGACGTCGACCTCCGTGACTGATAGCCACGCACATTCGCGCATACAGCCTGACTCTCGTTCACACCCGTCCTAGGTCATACCGCGGTGAGTAGCTCTGGCTGCAACCTTCCGCATGTTGTCTCATCACGATTTCCCGCTATGTTTGCTGCGTCACCGATGGTCGCTGCAGCCCCTCGCACTCTCTATTCCTCGAAGGTCTCGAACAAGACACTAGCTATAGACCCGGCTCACATTGACACTCGCCACATGAACCTCAGCGGAGGCAGTCTCCCTCTGAACACGATATTTAGTTTTGAAGCCCGAGCATATCGCACTCCGGGTGAGCATTCCTCCTTCCAGACGCAGAGGATGCCATGTACTCAGTCCGTGGCTATCCAGCACCTTGATACCGAGCCTGCGAAGTTCACTTATCCGAACACTATCGACGCTGCCCCGTCCGCGGAATCTTTCGCAACTCTGACATCGGTCTGCAAACGCGTGCAGCGAGGTACGTACTTGTCATGTCCGGCAGCCATACTTCGGCGCTGACTTCCAGGATTATCACAGCCTCAACTCCTTTAGCTCCCGTCACCCTCATACTGTCGGCTCGCCGCGAAAACTCACGAGGTGTCGGTGAAGGTGCTTCCGTCAGGCCTAATCTTGTCCTGCTGCTGCTGATAGGTGCTTCAGTCTCCGTTTGACCGTACGAGAACGTTGCATTCATGCCGACATGTCCAACGCCCGCTGTCATTGGGCTCGTCACGCGACATGTTCAAAGCTCGTCACACTACACTGCCAAGCACACGCTCACGCGGTTGTGTGGAGGTACCATACGCTACCCACGAAAACAGCTCTTACCTTCAACCTCGAGCAGGCGTTCTGAAGATTCCTCGTGTCGTCTGCCCCCATCAGGAGGAGGAGCAAGCTGGTATCCCAGCTCTCTGCATGTAGGTCACGCACATACTGTTCGTTGTGGACGCTCATCGACCAGGTACTTAACCAGGTGCTACATGCCAACCGCTACTCCAGCAAGACTCTACACGACGTCACATGGTGGTTGATGTGCTATCAAGTATGGTGAACCGTGAGTCCGGAAGCATCCGTCGATCCTCACAGTCCGATCACCCGCTGACTATACGAGGGCGTTTCTAGGCACGTTGTGTGGCCCCGGACTCAGAGCTAGCCCTGAAGCGTCTTCCCACTCCGAACGGCGCGAAGACAGCCATGGACTCGCACTGAGCCGCGGCGGGCTCGACGTCTCCGAGGGTGTCTGAGCTCGGATAGCGACCCGGATCTACACCGTGCTGTTGCGCCATGACACGGCTTGCTACCCACGGCAGGCGTTCGTCCTCCCTCTCGCCAACGCCGGCACATATCTTCCGAACTCGGGCTGCTCCGCCAAGACGAATGAACGGGCGATTGGAACTGGGGGTGCGGACAGCGGGCTCGTCCCGGTTGTCTGCACCGGTGCATACAGGTCGGCCAGCGACAGGGCGCCGCTGTTCGGGCGTAGGTTCGCGACACGAGGTCGCACCCCGGGTGTGCCCGGGCCGCTCTTCTACGCGTGGGCGTCATCGGGGAGGTCTGCAAGCTGTTGAAGTCCAGTCGGCCGGTTAGGAGCCTTGAACGTCTCTTTGTATACGTGACGCCGCCATGGCAAGGCGACCTTCGCGAGTCACCCTGGGACGATGGCAGGTCATGTTTGTGCGGTGTGTCCTGGGGCGCAAGGTCGCTAGGG
Organism: Polyporus arcularius HHB13444; assembly: GCA_004369055.1. Lineage (NCBI taxonomy): Eukaryota > Fungi > Basidiomycota > Agaricomycetes > Polyporales > Polyporaceae > Polyporus > Polyporus arcularius. The sequence goes on from ML211298.1 coordinate 14,130, forward strand.
TAACTCTTCCCGTCTTGTGGGAAATCGGTGAGAGGCAGCAGACAGTGATGTGTTTCGTTCAGTACATCCGAAGCGACGCGTACATTTTGCAAAAGGGTACGTACAAGTCTGTGCTAGCCTTTTGTTTGACTGCAGACGGCCATCGCTCTTCGGTCCCTGCCTGTGTTAGTAGCACGAATCGTGGGTGCTACATGTCGAGTCCTGTCGCAGACGTTGACAACGTTAGCACACCGCACAGACGACGTGCGGACCACAGCACCTTCTCTGTGTCGCTGCACCCGAGCTAATGATACGTCCGCTTCCGTGTAAGGATGGCCCAGCCCCGCTTTATAAGTGGGTAGGCCGGCATCGACATCGTTATAGGCCGCTCACTCTCGTCCGCGAGTACGGCAGACATCTCCTCATCGAATGTGATACCGCGCCCGAACGCATTACTCCCGCCCCATGCATCCCGACCAAGGACGGCACCTTCATGGCGAGTGCGGCGCATAAGAAAGCAGTCCTGACTGTCCTACAGAGAGTCACAGAGGCACCGCCAAGTGTAGAGGCCGAAGGAAAAGAGCAAGTTCGTCGACCAAAGCCAAGATCGAGTCCGCTGCATTGCTCGTGCTTCTTCTCCTCCGCTTATGCCCAGGCGTCCTCCACCGCGTCGTACGTGTCTCGTAAGTCGTGAGGTAGCCGATGAGCGTCGCGATTGAGAACGCGCGGTCCTGGACGAGCGCAGCTCCCCGGTTCGCAAGCGTTCTGGGGTGACAAGCGAGAGCCTGGGGCCACGGGATGCGTGTGCGATATCGCTCTCGAGTGAGGACGACTCCGAGTCAGAGGAGCATAGAAAGGGAGGTCTGGATGGTGACGGAGAAAGATTCGGGTTGCGGAAGATGAGATGCGACCGGACGGAGAGTCTTAACCGTCAGTCTCCACATCGAGCTCGCGGCACTGATCCTTGCTCGCAAGCCTGAACCCCAGACCCAGATCCCGGGGCAGCATGGCGCTGGCGTGGCTTGTAGTCGTTCATCAAGGCGAAGAGGATACGGCCCTCCTGCTCGCGAATGCCGTCGGTCGCATTGAGCAGCCCATAGACAGTGATGCGCGAGGCGACGGAGTCGCTGGAGTCCTCCTCTCGCTGCGCCTGACCCTAGATCTCAGGAGCGTCCGGTTTTTGCTTTTCCGCTTCTCCGGATCGGCAACGTCAGGTTTGGTGCGCTTGTGGATCGTGGTGTCAATCTCCTCCTCCACGAGCACGATGCGCTTGTCCGGCGGCTTGGGGATTCGCTCGTGATGCTGTGGAGGAGAGCACGATATGATAGGTATCCACGGCGATCTGGGATGCCTGGAGGGAACACAGGGATCAGCGACGGCCACAGGTGCACAGGGAGGTGACAAACTTACCTCGCTTGACATACCACTCCTGAGACGTTGCTCGCCACGAAGCCCTTCGCGCGTTCAAGACGAGCGTAATCATACCGGGGCCAGGGATGACGAACTTCATGAGCTGCTCGTGCTGTCTGCACATAGGCGTCCAGTAATCCTTGAGCAGGGACAGGTTCGCATAGCGTCGAGAGACAGAACATGGGCGAAAAGGGGGTGGTGATCGTGGGGTACTTGTGCACGGGCGAGAGCGCTGCTAGCACGCTCAAGACGTGGGAGTGCTTCTCAACTCGGGCTCTCCTAGAGACCTCGTGAAGAAGGATGTAGTTGATATACGGGTGTGCGTCGAATCGAGGACCGCAGACGTGGAGCGGGTAGTCTGGTCATAGCTCGACGCGAGGGCCTGAGGGCTGAGCAGGAGACGGGGCCACGTACGATTGGGCACGTCGTCATGACCGCGCAGGGCTTCTACATGTGCAGCAGACGGAGCAGGATGTCGGTCATGAGAGAGGGGTGTGCATTTGAGGCCGCGTACGGGATGCATGTCGTCGCAATGGATGTCCGCGAACCTTCGCGACCTGCCATGTCCGGGTCAAACTCCGGGGAGACGGGTGAGCGAGGAAGAGAGCGAAGCTGACAGAGAGGTGCATAGGAGATTGGTAGCTTGTGCGAGAGACGTCCGATCTGAGCTGCGGGGGAGAGCACACTCTGTGAGACGCGCGGCGGCACGACGGGCGTGCACTAGTAGCGGAGAACGGGTGTGGATGTGGACGCTACTCTGAGAGAAAAGCGAGTGGGTATATAGGGGCTGTGGGTAGGACACGACCACGCCATGTGGATGATACTCACCTAGTCCCAGCTTGCACGTCACCAGAATCACGCCTGCCCATCGCTAGCTCTGCTCTCAGTGCCTCGATGCCTCGCTGCGACGATTAGTCCTTCCATGCGGCTCCTGTACCCGCAGGCTGTCCAAAAGAAGAGGCTGCGATTCGAGTTCTGGCGAGGATGGAAGTCCAGCCAAGGGCCTACGGCAGAGGGCTCGAACACTGACAGAAGCTCGAAGAATAGCGGCAGACTGCCAGTGATTGAGCGAGCAGAGGAGCAAAGAGGATAGAGAGCCCGATGTCCGCTGAAGGATTCGTCCGGGGCATCGTCCAGTAGCAAAAATGGTACAGGATGTCGAGGTCGCGGTCGAGACAGGAAATGAATAAGCGCCCACAAGAGACCTCCCGGTCCGAGACTCCGGCATGGTCGCAGCTCTCCTGGTGTCCTCTCTGGCTTGCCTCGTCCCATCGACGCCTCGTCTTCCTGCCATTGCCCGCCGTCCTGTGCTTCGTCCTGCTGCTCTCCAATTCCATTCCGCTATCGCCTCTCCATGGCCCCGTCCGTCCTCAGTCCTGCTCAAGGCTGTAGCTTGGAACCCGGCAAGCCTTCGCATGCGCATACCACGGTACTAGTGTAAGTACTCATGTGCTTCTCCTCGCCTGCAGCAGCTCTGCAGCCCTGAATATACCAGTGATCTCTCGCAGACGTGCACATCTCTGCGCATACAGTGCGCGACATCATAACTTTCTGGCCTGAATTACCTTCGCGGTGAGCAGCTTAGCTTTACCCTCCCCCATACTGACTCACTTGGGCTTTCCATAGCGGCGCCTTGGAAAGCGACTACAGCAGTGCGCTATTCCCCCGAATCTCCAGCATCCGGCCGTCGCGGGACACCCGTACCTTCCTCTCTACGAACCTGCGCTACTTCTCTGAGAACTTGCACCTCCACCAAGAGGTGCTGCCGCCATCGCATGTCTCACACGCGCGAGATCGCCAAGTTCATAACGGAAACCTCTACGGATGCGCTCTTCGTCAAGACTCGACACCCTATCTCGGAGTTGAGAGCCTGTCGCATTCCGCAGGTAAGCATCTTTGGTTGGTGCAGACACAGCGGACACTCACATGCATGCCACGTCCATACAAGCTTGCATTCACGTTTCCTAATAAAATGCCATCCCGACTCCCCACAACCGTGATAATGGTCTCGCACCCGCCGAGGTACGCACTTCGCAAATGCAGTCGCTGTTCTACTCTGACTTCGTGGTATCTTCCATCGCCCTCAAGCCGCCTGGCCGCAGGACCTCGGAAGCTTCAAGCCGTTCCGGCACCGTTGTACTGCAGAGCGAGCCCTTCTGCGAATATGTGCGTGCAGCGTCAGCCTCCGTTGCGTCGCGCCTGCAACGTCGTACCCACTCTGCGATGTCTACATAGTCCCAACATGGGTGCTCCGAGTTGCTGGCCCGAGGTCCATCGCCGTCTGCCCGGCTCGCAAGGATTGCTACCGTTAGATTCGTCACGCGACCCTGTCGACCCCACGCTCATATCTGGTACAACGAGCGACATCACAACGCGGTTGTCACCTACACCTCGTGCAGGCGGCCCCAAGACGTCTTGCGTCACCTGAGCCGTAGAGCCTCGAGCAAGCCAGTCCGCATGGAGGAAATTCATTGTGGGTAGGTCGCGCGCAGACTCACAGCTCCCGTGGTATTCACCCTCATGTTCAGGTATATGCTGCATCAAGTGCTACTCGAGAAGACTGTATGCGATGTCGGGACGCTGTTGACTAGCGAGCAAGCAAGGTGAGTCAGGTTCACGCTGGCGGCCCGAGCTCTGGCTTACTAACCAAGTCGTCTAGGGTACCTCGTACGGCAGCCCTAGCACTCTTTCGAACTACATCCCCAGCGCCGAACATCGCAACAGCGGCCAACGACCATGTATGCGCAGCGACTTGGAACATGTCTCCAAGCAGCGACTAGTACTGACGAGGCATTCTGGACGCGCGCCGACCGAGACGTCTCCGAGGATACGCGGGCACCGCTCACAGCGACCGTTGGGCTGTTGCAACATAGAAAGGATTGCTACCCCCGGCAGCCGTTCTCCGGCCTCCTTCTCGACAACGACAGCACATCGCCCCCGAGCCCCCGCTACTCCAACGGGCGATCGACACTACAGGTGCGGACAGCGGGCTCATTCCATCGATCTGCGTCGGCGCATCTGCAGTACAGATCGGTCAGCAACAGAACAACGTGGAGTCGCGCGATACGTGGACCGGGGAGGGACCGCTGCGACCACGGCTGGACCGCTCGTGACTGGGCTTGCCCTGAACACTTGTGATCTGGTCGCTGGTGATTCTGGTCCTCGTCCCCGTTCATCGTCGCGCATCTGATGCGGCATATGTACCCCTTCACTTGATTCCCTTCCGACGCTGTCCATGCCACCCTGATGCATCTTGGGACTACACCTTGTTGCGAACTAGAGACACGGGCGGCTCTCTCTACCGTGGACGTACTTACTGCGACGACCCTACCTGGACTTCGAAGAGTTCTTGGGGACGATCACATGTCTACGAAGGCTGACCCCGGCGGATTGCATGCAAGTTCCGGGCACTCACTCAAGCCCTCCGCAGTCAAGGTGAACGTGAACCGGGACTACCGCTCAGCCATGCGTCCTCCAGAGGACGCGATTCTCCCATGAATGTCATAGACCGTGGCGATCTTGGAGATCTTGGAGAAGAAGGAGAGGGAGCACAAGTCTCCGGGGATAGGCAGATTTGCTTCAGGCGAGTGGCATGCGCATATAGTCCTCGACGCGCAGCTTCATTAGGCCGGCGCTGCCCTTCCCTTCAATCATCCCGTCCTATACTATACGCGCTCATGAACTACTCGTGCGAAACTCCAACGCGGACGTTGACCAGCTCCAAGCAGCCGAAGTCCACCCGGGTACGTGGTTGCGCGTCTCGGCCTACATCGGCCTCCCCCGCAAAGACTTCCGCATACCTCCCCCGAAGCCGGTGCACGTTCGCGTGCTTCCTGGCCCTCCACTCCGCGCGTCCGTCCGCGTCTCTCCTGCAGGCTGTGCTACTCTTCGCGTCCCCTTCTTGACCGCTCTCGGGGACACTGCGGCTGTACTTGTTATCTTCAGCCCTACCCGTCCCTTCCATCCCGCTCACGAACCACGGCGCGTGCATGTCCGTCCCGCATATTGCGACGCTTTCTGTATTTCTGCGGACCGTATCTCTCGACGCCTCTATCTCTCTTCTCACTCGGCCCGTCGCGATCACTCACGGCCCCCGTCGTCCGTAGTTCTGGTTCAGAAAGGTATTTCTGCAGTACGCACTATCGTTCTCTATGGACCACTCAACATCTCCCTCCCGCTTTCTCGGTACACATCCACGGTGTATTACACGCCACATACATATCGTCATATCCATCACCCCGCTGTTCCGGCTCTCGCTTCTGGCTCCCCTTATGTACTGTCACTATATGCTCTGCGCAGGTGCAATCCCACACGCTCCTTATGTGCTTGGAGCTTCTGAATGATGGTGTGATGTTCGACGATCAGGAAGATGATGCTCGGACCATGCCATCGACTTCCTATTCCCCTTTAACAGCGCACACCGTACACGCACCACCGCCTTGCCACCGATCACCACTTGGTCACCGCACTTCATGTCCCGGCCGAGCGGTCGGAATTCACAGCTATCACTCACCCGAGGCATCAGCCCTCACGTAGGAAAATGCAACTCACCTCACGTTCGGACGGTGACGAGCAGTATCCTGCGGCTCTCGTATGAAGGTCAGTTGGTTGTTATCTCGTGCGTGCGATCTCGGCGGTTCGACGGGCCGTACCGACGGTTGTACCTGGTCCCCAGGTCAGCAGCTCACAAGGTCTTCTATTGATCCTGTTGCTTCGACATGATTTTCAGGGTATCGGATGGGAGCCGTGCTCAATTACCTCTTCGGCACCTCAGCTACTCAGTGCACTTTGAATATTCCCTTCGAGCTCCTGGGCGTGGGCGATATAAAGCCGGGAGTTGTGCCGCAAATGCTCTTGCGACCCACGCCGGTGACTTGAACGGCCTCCTTCGACTTCGCCATGTCATCCGACGCAGATGCTGCTGCTGAGACCGTGGCCCTGTATAGCATCTTGTACGTCACATTGCTCGGGCCTCTTGTTGTATGATGGCGCTTCCTTACACCGTCGGACAGCTATACAAGCGGATACTGCAACTTGGCAGCAGCTGGTGCATTCACTCCCCTTGCAAGCTGGTCCATATTGAGCTGACGCTTGTCCATGCCGTAGTTCTCTTCATCTATGACACCTGCCTGACGTTTGATCGAGAAGTCGCCTACTTCTGGACCGCAAAGCGAATCGGCGGGCCGTCGCTCTTGTTCTTCGCGAACAAGTGGATCTCCATGACTATCTATATCATGGCGTTAGTCGAGTTTGCTACTTTCCCTTCGGACAAGGTAAGCAGCCTCAGTTCTAGTCGTGGCGAATCTGACCCGATTCAGAGGTTCGTGAAAAGACTCGCAGAACTGAGATTACTGCAAACCGATTGCTCATGTCCGACCCAGTTGTTCTATGTTCGTCATAGCCGCGCAGGCGATGGCAATACTGCAGTTCATGCCCGGAGCAGGTAAGCCGTGGTTCCCGTCGTCGGATTGTGGTCCCTGAAACATCATTCAGCCTTCTCTGCCCTGCGTGCATATGGCTTGAGCAGCAGTAAGACCCTCGGGTTACTCGTTGCCGCGTTGTCTCTAGTACCAGTAGGTGCAAATCTGGTGAGTATATCAATGTTCCTTCAATCGCCTGAAGGGCCACAGAGTACTGATGATCTATGATGCAGGTTCCGTATGCCTTTCAATACTCTGGAGTTGTCGTTCCGCCGTTTGGATGCATTGTGACAGATAACACAACTGCCGGCCTGGACCTTAAGTTTGTCTCGTTCGCTCTCATCAGATGTGTTAAGACTGACTATTTGCAAGGCGTAGGTTGGCTAGCACTTCTATGCAATGACGCACACTCATCCGCGGAACCGCACAGTCATAATCGTCTCCCGAGTACCGCTCATTGTTGCCGACATGATACTGATCTACAGCACCTGGACGAAATTGAGAGGCTCCGCCGCCCTGACAGACATCCGGCAGTCAAATAGGCTTACACTGTCGGACATTCTCTTTCGCGGTGGTATGTCTCTCTCAGCAGTGTATGCGCACTGCACGGTGGTTGACTGTATTCTTGACTCGCCGCAGGAGTCATATATTTTGCGTGCGTTCCGCGACATCACTCAGTCTATGGGATGATATCTCACAGATCCTCGAACATGGTGATTCAGCATGTTGTTCATTCTGAATGTCCTCCACCTCATCTTTTCGGCAACCTCGGTAAGGCAGTCACGCGACGCCTCCAATCCGTACGCTCATCCCGAATATACTTTCACAGGTGGTCAATCCCAACCAAGAGGGGAGTGAGGTCACTGATAACATCACCTTCTTCACGGCGCCGTATGCATTTCACCTTGATAGTACTATCCTGTCAGAGATCGCTCACCACCGCCCTTTATCCATGCCTCTGCAGAATTACAGCCATTCTCATATCGCGCTTCCTCCTAGCACTGCAAGAGGCGAACCGCATGGACGTCCGGGTGGGCCCGGACGATCCGCCGCTTGACTCGAGGGACCCATACAACACAACAAGCTTCATCTCGACCCTTGGAGGTTTCGTCAACCCCGCCCTTTCGGCCTGGTCCGATGACGAGGACGGTATCGAGCTGCATGTTCGCTCGGCCTCAGAAGCCTCAGAGGAAGAGAAAGACAGTGCTCAGACAGAAGGACCCGAGGCCACCGTGTCGTCGTCTTCAATCGCGTAGTTTCTCACAGCCGCCGATGTTGGTCATCGTCACCGATATATGCGTGTCGTTCCGTCCCTGCCTCCGTCGTTTGTGGCGCAATGTCTTTCTTGTGTACTTATATTGAAGCTCTCTGCCCAGGACATACATAGTTCTCTGAGGTTCCTCGTGTATCTACGACAGCGTTTGTTCGCCCCAGTCCCTATGTAGCCTTGCAATGTACGCCCTCCGAGGAAATCCCGCCCAGCAACGACTACCCTGGCTAGGCGTACACTCCTTGCTCACTAGGAAGTAACTCGGGCGTCGATGACGAGGACGATCATGCCGGGGCCGATGACGGTGCACTTCATGGACAGCTGTGCAGCCCGGGTATGAGCCTCGAGTAGTTCCTAATGAGTATCGGCTGAGCCAGTCCTGTATCGCGGCGACAGAGAAGGCATGGGCGACGATAGCGGGTAGAGGCTGTAAAGAAATCGGGGTTTCCGGCAGTGTTGAGTCCAAGGCGGACTACGCGACGGACGGCACACGCGTTGCGGGTCCCATACGATCCGGAGACGAGACCAGATAAGCTTCGACATAACGAAGTCGTCGCGAGCGTGTGCATTTGAGGGCGCGCACACGATGTGGCCGTGATGAATATCCGAGAACCTTCGCGGCCTACTCCTACAGCCACAACCGGGGAGGCGGAGAGCGAAGCTGGGGGATAGGTGCAGCTGACATCAAAAATGGAGCTTGCAGTCTGGTGATGTCCATTCTGAGGTCGCGGGCGAGAGCACCCCTTTCGCGACACGCGCGATGGCCGTGTACTGCTACGTGCGATCGGATGGCGGAAGACAACACGCAGAACGGATGCGGATGGGGACGCCACTCTGAACGAAAAGGAATCAGTATGGCGGGCCATGGGCAGAACATGACGCATCTGAACGGACGTTGAAAGACACCATACTCACCTAGTCCCCGCATACCCCGTCAATAGTTTCTTCCCTCGCCAGGGGGTTCGTCGTACCTGCGTACCATCATGACCACTGACCGCCATTTCGTGCGATGACGACGACATAGAACAATACAGGTACTGAGCCTCGAAGCCTCGAAGCCTCGAAGCCTCGAAGCCTCGAATAAGTAGAAGCACCAAGGATGGTGGCGGACTGCGAGTGAGCGGAGAAGCGAGGAGACCGGCTACGATTGCAGTGCATGATGACTTTGGTAGCGAGCCGATGTCCGCTGAGGCCCTGGTCTGCGGTGTCGCCTAAAAGCCACGTCATACTGGTGTGTCGAGGTCGCGTCTCTAGCAGTAGCAATGGACTCGGTCCTCGGGCGAGCGGGCTGCAGCCACACTCAAGTCCGCGGTGCTGTTGCTGGTGATTGCGGGCCGGTTCGGAGGTATCTTCACGCAAATTATGATGAGCGACGAGCTGGTGCATGTCGAGACAACGTCTGGAAAGATGAGAGCAGCCGAGTGGAGCGCCGTAGCCGCCGTCCTTCTGATCAGTTCGCTACTTCTTCTACTCGGGCCGCCGCCCTTGTAGTCAATGGAGACCAACGGCGGAGTCGCTTGCCTGCTCCACGACGGTGCGGGATGCGTGGACAGAGCAGCGGCGTCAGCGATGGCCGGGGGTGCAGGCGCGTGTATGAGACTGACATTTGTCGCGGTTGTGTGTTCTCTGCGCGTGCAGGATAAGCTATACGTACCGAGACTGATTCCTGTGCCAGATAGCCCGCAATCCCTCCTCCAGCCGCCAACTCTCCTTCCTTGTGCCGTGTTTCTCGCCCTTCAGTGGTACTGCTCCTCGTCCTGGACGCTCGTGCCCGTAGAAGTCCATCATGCTGACCGCGAGCGGGCTGCAACCGCACTCGAGCCCGCGGTTCAGTTGTTTGCCATTGCGAGCTCCTTAGGGCACGTTGATACATAAGTCAAGCGGAATGTCATGAGCGACGCACTCGAGTCGCAGGACAGACGGCGGAGTACGTGATGGAAATGGCAGAGGGTGTGGCAGAGCCGGAGAAGAGGCTGCAACATTGGGGGACAGCGGTACGAGCGTGGAGGAGCTCTGTCGTATCGGATGGGAGGAGGTTAGCCTCAACCTCGGAAACGATAGACGAGTGGGTATAGGAGGGTGCGTACGAGATCGATGTGTTGCGTATCATTTTGAGGGATGTACGAGAGCCTTGGGGACTCCCCGGACGATCGTGTCAAAAAGCGAAACCGAGGCAAGGCTACCGGAGAGGCGATGTTACGTCGGGGACATGCGCTGCGGGCGGGCAATCGAGCTTGCGTGACGGCGGAGATCGATATGACATGAAGGAAAGATATGCCACTCTGCGAGAGGAGTGATCGTCGGTATGGCGGGTAAAGGGGAGAAGAGGGCTCGTCAAAACGAAGTCGAAAGCGCACGATATAGTGAGCTCACCTGGCCCAATGGTGTCTTCATGCGGTCTGACCAGCCCAAACAGCTCTTCTCTCGTGGCAATCCTTCAATATGCTCCTGAAAAGCGACCCATGCGGTCAACCGTTTCCGCAGGCTGTATCAGATGACTATGGCCCGCGGCAAAAGCTAAGCAGAAAGCTCTCGGATAAGGTTGGGAGCAGTCTTGCAGCAAGCGGAGGAGTGAGAAGGAAGACTTCAAGCGTTGTGCAGGGCATAGTGATGTCGTGGTGCTATCCAGTCCTGGGCCTGCAGTCGCGCCCAGGGTAAGTAGCGCACGCTCCGGCCCGAGACTCCGCAGAGTCGCTGGGCAACCCGACTCCTACTTACTCAGGCCTTCTAGTCTTAGCCACGGTGTCCTCTCTGGCTTGCCTTGTTGCATCGATGGTTCGTTTTTCCGCCAGCTACACGAACAGGTGGTAGCCCTGGATAGACACGTTACCCGCAGCACTGACGGCAACTCTCCAACAGATATCCACATCTCTGTGTACAGTAGTCTGTGAACTCACATCGTTTCGGCTTGAATCACCCGTGAGCATTCGAGTCTCATACTATTCCATACTTGCTCACCGCAGCTATGCACACTGGTTTCCTATGTACGCCTGCAGCCATACGGCGCTGTCTCTGGCAGTATCCGACCCGCCTCCAGCAAGCCTTCCCGCGGAGAATGCCAAGTTCGCGACATGAAACTCTATGTATGTGCCCTTTGTCCAAACCCGACGCCCTCTTTTGGCGGCAACAGGGTCTGTTCAATACCGCAGGCGAGCATCTTTGGTCCGTGGGCCGCAGTGGACACTCACACTGCACGTAGCACGTCCAGACAGGCTTGGATCCACCATCCGCAATCCCTTATCCATCAGACAACTCCTGACATCGAGCACCGAAGCTTCAGCAACTTTGACGCAAGTCACGGTCTGAGGGCGCAGTAGTACGCCCCGGTACTCATGCGACTGGCACTGCCTCAACGGCCTTTCGTCACGGCTAGCACTTGCTCACTCGACCGAGCAGCTACTGCGCCGGTGCGTTCACTCTATTGCGAGGTCGTCTCATGGCAAGCTCATGCTATCCCTCGACGTAGAGATCCCATACCACGTTCGGATCGGAGCAGATCCAAGCGCGAGCAAATTTCCAGGTTGGCGAAGATGAGACGCTCCCGGATAGAGAGCGGTCACCGGGCTGGCGTGTGTCATGTCGCATTGACAGGACCTAGCTATCCGCGTCGACATCGTCTCTCACTGCAGTGCGCAAACTTGATGCTCATCCAGGAACCCATATGATCACCCTCCCGGTCTTCGTTTTGAGGCTGTGCTTCGACACCAGGGGCAGACATGAAGATGGTAAGTACTTCTCTGTGTATGATGAGCGCTGAGCGCTGACTAGCTGTCATGATCAAAGTTCGTTCCTACCTTGACCTTCAAGGGGGTCCACGTAGGATCATGTTCGATGGACCGCGCCTCAAAATTGTCCGCAATGACGTACATTCCGCGGCCGGGAGGTTGAGAATGATTGAAGCAGCGCTGCCATTGCCTCGTGCGCGCTGTCATTGCCTCGTGTACGCTGTCATTGCCTCTGGCCCCGATGACACGGTCGGGTCAGATACGGCCAGTGTGCGTACCGCAGTGATCTGTATATTATCATTGAATCGTCAACATCCAGTATGCAATCCAGATTATATAAGTTGGGATAAATGGCATTGCAAGTCGCCTCCGCCCTTGGAAACGTGAGGATCCTCCTTCAGCTGCAGCATCATCATGTCTTCCGATGCACTCGCCGCCGCCGAAACCGTGGCCCTATTCGATGAGCTGTACGTGGCATAAAAGAGGCCTTTCGTCACGACTCCGAACAACGCTTGCTGACACCGCAGCCAACAGCTTCACCGCCTACTACTGTTTTGTGGGATCCGCAGGTGCGGTCAATCTCTCACAAGCTCGTCGCTGTCAACCTGACGCGTTCTCTCGACCGCAGTCCTCTTCATCTACGACACCTTCCTCCCGTTCGATCGAGAAGTGGCGTACTTTTGGAGCGCGGAACGAATCACCGGAGCGTCGCTCTTGTTCTTCGCGAACAAATGGATATCCATGACGGTCTCTATCATAGGGCTGGTCGACTTCGAGGCATTCCCTTCGGATAAAGTAAGCAGTCTCCGTCCGCGCCCTAGCAAATCTGACTAGAACCTAGAGGTTCGTGTGAAGCTTCGCAGAGTTGAAGAGATCACTGGAGAATCATTATTGACATCCGCAGTTGCTCTATGTTCGTCATGGCCGGGCAGGCGATGGCGATACTGCAGTTCGTTCCTGGAGCAGGTCAGCCATGTTTTCAGACCTCGTTTCATGGTATCTGACGTATGCAATCAGCCTTGTCTGCTCTCCGTGCATATGTATTGAGCAGGAGCAAACTCCTCGGACTTCTCGTCGCCATTTTGTCTTTAGCTCCAGTAGGGGCCAACCTGGTCAGTGCGTCGGTGTTTCTGAATCACGTAGGCCGTCGCAGAAAACTGACGATTTCTGATGCAGGTCTGGTATGGGTACCAGATCTCCGGAGAGAACTTCCCGCCGTTCGGATGTCGCCAGGCTGTCAACATAACTGCCGCACTGGATCTTAAGTCTGCCTCGTTCACTCCCATCACACATATTCGAACTGACTACGTTCAAGGCGTAGGTTGACTGAGTATACACGATGGCGCACGCTAACGGTGACGAAACCGCACAGTGACGAAACCGCACAGTCGTGATCATCTCTCGGGTGCCACTCATCTCTGCCGACATTCTGCTCATCTATATCACCTGGACGACACTGAGAGGCTCTGCCGCCCTTACGGACATCCGCCAGCCCAAAAGGCTCACGCTATCAGACGTCCTCTTCCACGGTGGTATGTCCCTCCAAGCAACGCTATCAAGGCTTCCGTGGGTGACTGATGCCTGACTCTGCGCACAGGAACCATATAATTCGCGTAGGTCGTTCAGCAACCTCGATTATCTGTAGGATTCACCACGTTCCTGGTCATCAGCATCCTTTTCGTCCTAAACACCCTCCACCTGGTTCTTTCGGCAACTGCGGTACGTAATTTCCATCTACTCTGCGACTCCGACGGGCATATCAGTACTCACGAGACTTCAATAGGTCGCAAACGTCGCGACCACCAATGCCAGTCTTATCACCCAATTCACAGCCGCGTACGTCGACAGTCATCAGTCGCAACATGAGGGTGTAGCCATCCGCTGAACTATATTCCTTTGGCAGCCTTACAGCCATCCTCATCTCGCGATTTCTCCTGGAGCTGCAAGAAGCAAACCAGACAGTCGTCAAACTTGACGCCGACGATCCATTACATTCCTCGGGGAACGCATGGGACAGCACGCCCAGCTTCATCTCGTCCCTAGGAGGCTTTATCAATCCAGCGCGACCCGATGACGACGAGGATTTCGAGTTGGAAGTTCACTCGTCCTCGGACAGTTTCTAGGTGGACATCAGCTCGTCCTCAGATGGTGGGAAGCAGGAAGGCGCAGGACCGCGCGAGACATCTGACCGCGCCCTCGTCGCACTTATTCTTGCGCGGCGTATCTGATCTCCGGCCCCGGCCAAGCTGCCCCACCAACAGACGTACTGTGACAGATGTTCAGATGTACGGTAATCATACAGTGTTCGTGCCAGCGCCACACTTCCTATGTAAAGTACAGGCTTAAAACTCTCTGACACGTCGGTTTAGTGATCCCTCCGGGTAATTCTGTACATGTGTTTCGAACAACGAGAACAATCCGCCGCGAAGGCGAGCCACCCGGGCCGTAGAAGCATGGGTACAGTACGTCTGGCAAGAGATCTCAGACCTCAGGCTCAAGTACAGACGACTGGACGGATAGTCGACAGTGAAGAGGAGGGCGAGAGGGTTTGGAAGGGACGCAGAGCCTTGAGGTTGACGTGATGACTGGCATCGGCGTTGAGGACGAAGACCCGGGGCAACATCACTGACCGAAGTCAACAAGGGGGTTTGGGCGACGAGCAACACCGACAGACTTATCACAGTTGCATCTCATGCGACTTGGGGCAGATGAAGGCCTGGTATCAAGGGAGAGAACGCTGCGTCGTGGCGACAGAGGAGGGCTAGAAGCAGAGAGATGCTATGTATACATACGGGCAAACAGAGGATACGTAATCGATCATCCCAGGCTTGAAGGTCGATGGCAGCTCGCACGTTCTAAACAAGCGCGACAGACAGTGCGTTTACGAACGTGTCTTGCATGACAATCGCAGAGGCCGGGGAGTCGCCATCGAGAGCTCGACGGGGTTCGGCACGAGTGCAGCGAACCGATTGCGAGCTCTTCGGCCTTGGTGGGCGAGCGCGAGAGGCCTCGAGCCCGTCCCGCGACGAGTGCGCGATGATGCAATAGATCGCAGACAACTCCGAGCCAGAGCAGGAGGAAGCAGAGTGTCGAGACGAAGGTGTACATGGCGGGCGATGAGGAGACTTGATGTGCGGAAGGATGAGAGTTGCCAGTGAAGATGCGTGGCCGGAGTCCTCCTCGGCAGTCCGAATCTCCTCTTCCTCCTCCTCCTCCCGCTCGTCACTGTCGCCACCGCAGAGAAGGTACAACCGCAGGACGAGCCCGCGGTACTGGCATCCTCCGCAAGCTTGGCCCAGACATGTCGAGTCAGACGACTGCAGTACAAGCGTGGGTTATGATGGTTCATCGTGGCGACCTGCTGTTCGAACGCGACGCGTTCAGCAGCTCGCTGAGAGAGATATGTATGCGGGATGTAGCTGAATCTCGACAGGCATCTCCTTGTTGCGTCCGGCCATGTTTCTTGGAAAAAGTCCTGAAAATGCTTCTCGGGATCGCTTCATGTCCTCGATATACACGACGTCGATGATCCTGCACGAGCACGAGCACGAGCACGAGCACGAGCACGAGCACGGGCACGGCGCGCCTGCCCGGGATCTCGGCGATGACAGAGATGAGCGTCGGGTCATGTGCGTGCGCCGTGAGGTAGAAGACATAGACGTCGAGATTGAGCCTGTGATGCTCCGATGAGCGAGCTCTTGCCGACGCCGGGGGCGCCGTACAGCAAGCGATGTAATGCGTGCGTGGGGGTTTCGAGGAAGGTCTGAGGTGTCACATCAGGAGGGTGTGCTACATATCCAAATGAACAAGAGTGTGCGCACCTTGTCCCTCGGCGACGGTCCGCAGAGTCTCGATCAGCTCCAACCACTTCTCCGTGTCCTAGGTCCTCGAGCCAGCCCATCGCCTGCTCTTCCAAGGCCTGAGTGTTGCCCCGGGGTGCCGTACTGGAGGTATCCACCGTGCAGGATGCCTGTATACAACATCGGTGTCAGCGAGGTCCGGAGACGCAGCCGCGGGTACGGAATTGACCTCGCTCGGCGTACCGTTCCTTGCTCGGACTCCTTAGCGCTTTCAGGACGAGCTCGAGCGTATCGAGCGCGAGGATGGCGGTTCTCATGGACTGTGCGTGGGACTCCAGAAGTCTACGAGTGCAATGAGAAGCAGCTTCATTCACTCCAGGTTAGCCGCGAGAAGGGATGGCGGAGAGCTGCGCAGCGATAGCGTGGTGATAACGCTGCCGGGTGGTAAGGACATAGCTTGCAGTTGACGCGATGGTCGTTGTGGGCCGGGCCCGGGTGACTGAGTAGGAGACGAGGTCACGAAGCTGAGGCATGTCGTTACGAGCGTTCAGAGTTCCTATATCCGCGGCAGACGAGAGGATATTAGACGCGGGAGAGAGATAGTGTGCATCTGAGGGCGCGTGCGAGATGGATAAGGAGAGCGAGACCGATGAACAGCTGCTGCAGGGGACATCGGGGATGGCGCCTGAAGTCTGATACTTAGAGCAGGAGACGTCCGATCTGAGCGAAAAGGGGAGAGGCTAGAGCACTTGAGACACGCATGACTCGCGTCCTGGTCTTGAAGCGTCACGGCGAGGGCAGCCATAACGAAGGGGTCTGAAAAAACTCTGCCAGAGCGAAATCGAGATGCGGGCCAGGGAAGAACAGGGCCTGTCAGAAGAGACAGCTATGTATGTACACTGTGTGAGTGAACTCACCTAAACCCATAGTAGTCCACCATATGTGCCTACCCGTCATACCAGCTCTGCTCCCGTACCGATCCTTCAGGAAAATCCTCCTTGAAAGCGGCAGAGTGATATGCATTTTTTCAAGCGGTTCTCAAAGATGACCGGCTGCCAATTGGAGTCCTCTGGAGGGCGTAGATAGAGTGGTTGCTAACGGCACCAGCAGCCAGGGCCCGTGGCAGAAGCTCGAGTCGAGGATGATCGATGAGGGGAGACTTGTAGGAAGTGGAGGAGCGAGAAGTCTGGATTTCGTTCCCGGGTGTATAGACTTCAGCAGAGAGTTCGCATAGTCGCAAAAGCATTATGGGTACGTGGTGGTGTCCTATAGTCACGGCCTACTGGCTGGCAGTAGGCTAGCTCGAGCTGGTCACGGTCGTTGTCGGAGGAGCGCATAGGCGCCGACCTCCGGAGGCTGCCAGGCGCTTACAGGCGCTGCCTCCTCCCAACCTCCTCCTCATCGTCCTACTTGGTCGTCGACGTCGCACCAGCTGGCACTCACCTCAAACTTACACTTCGCTCGTGTACTCTGATTTTCTGCTCTTGAGCTTGCCTCCGCGCGTCCTGGTCTCGCATCGCCGTCACTCCCTGTCCTCCGCCTCGGCTCGGCCACTCAGTGCTAAGTGATTGCAACGATGTACGAGTACACATTCTGCCCTTGATCCGACCCCTCTTCCCCCTTTCGATATTGGCTCTCTGCCGACAGCATCGCTCTTCTACAGTCCCGCGCAAGGGGCAAGGCTTCGTCCCGGATCCCGAAGCAGATCACTGGGCGAGCACTCGATACTGGACACTATTCAGGCAGCCCTAGCAAGGTGTCTCCCAGCGGACGCGGCTCTCCTTTAGGAGCCATTGAAGTCGCCTCGGAGATTGAATGAGCACCAAAATTTGCGGGATAAGGAGACGCATAGGGCAAGTGGCATGCGCATCGCCAACGTCTCCTATTCCTCACAATTCCGTCCTTGACGCACACATCGACGCCGCACACGGTCTACATCGTCCTTTGAGGGCGTTTAGGATTACGTGTCACTCCTGGATGGATGGAGGTTCACCGCGAATGTCAGCTAGCAGCCGATATTCCCCCGGGTGCGCGGCCGCGCGTCCAGCACCTCGACCTCCCCAGGAGGACTCGCGTACGCCGTCCGCCAGTGGTCGCGAGTCAACGCGAGCCGCTACCCAGATGCCGCTGGGCTGGCGGTTGCAACACTCCCTTCACGCATTGACCCTCAGTACTCAGCCCGCAGTTTCCCTGTCTCATCTTTTGTGCGTCCTTGTTTGTCTCTCCCGGTCCCCTCATCTTCCCGCATCTATGCGACAGTGCCACGATCATCACCCAGTCTTCCCGCCCACTGCTTGCATACGTCTCGTATGTCTCGTCTCGCTACCGTTCGCTGCGTATAATCACGTTCAACAATCTCCCTCACGCGGTTTTTTACGCACATGCAGTATAGTTTTATCATTTCGTCACTACCGTCTACTGCTCTCGCCCCTTTCGTGTGTTCTTCACGTTCTTGCGCGTAGGTGCAATCACACATGATTCAACGTTCCTCCTCGTATCCCTTGCCCTTCGGTGCTTGCTGTTCGTCAACTCGAGTCTCGACAACAAGCCTCCAGATGCACGTCCACGGTCAGGAGCAGCAGTCTCAACCCACGGTCAGCAGTCGTTTGAGGCCCCAGCTGGGCAGATGGAACTCATCTCGGTTCACACAGTGATGCGCGGTATCACTCACTGGCATGCGGCACTCAGAGGTCCCATCCAGATCAAGTTCAGGCTCTGTTCGATTCGCCGGACGCTTGTTGAGCCTCGCGATGATTTTTGGTGGAAGCAATTGCGCAGTAATGCTGCTCTGCTCTGAGCTCGCACACCCAATCTCTCCCCCACGGAAGGTTGGCTGTGGTCAGATATGGCAGCGTTCATCTGACCGTTGGCATTTTACATGTTGACCGTATAGTCATGCGCGATATAAGGCCCGGTTTCGCAATGTATGTCGTTGCGTTGTTCCTCAGCTTTCGTTGAACTGAGGCCTTTTCTTCGACTTCGCCATGTCTTCCACCACAGATGCTGCTGCTGCTGCCACTGTCGCCGTATTCAACAGCCTGTACGTCGCATACTTAGCTCGAGGCCCCTCGGCATGGATACCCCTTGCTGACTCTGCGAACAGCTATACAAGTAATTACTGCCAGCTGGCATCTGCAGGTGCGCGCACTCCATTGAATGCTCGTCCATATCGACCTGACGCCTTTTCGCGCCGTAGTCCTCTTTGTCTACGATACCTTCATCACCTTCGACTGGGAAGTCGCGCACTTCTGGACCGCAAACCGCTTCAGCGGAGCGTCAATCCTATTCTTCGCAAACAAGTGGATATCCATGACCGTCAACGTCATGGCGTTCGTCGAGTTGAGACCCTTCCCTTCGGACAAGGTGCGTAGCCTCAATCCGAGCAATGGCGAATCTGACCAACCTCAGAGGTCCGTGTAAGCCTCGCAAACTTCAGATTACTGCAAAATGAATGTCGTCGTCATCAGTTGTTCCATGTTCAACATAGCCTCCCAGGCGATGGTGATCCTTCAATTCGTTCCCGGAGCAGGTACGCAATACAAGGCTCACGTTTCCTGAGTACTGACGCATGCGATCAGTCTTCTCGGCCCTCCGCGCATATGTGTTGAGTGGCGAAAGCAAGATCCTCGGAGTACTCGTTGCCGCTCTGTCTCTGGCACCCGTAGGTGCCAATCTGGTGAGTAAATTGATCTGATGTGGAGATCTGGATCATGTGGATCGACACAGAATGAATGATGACGGGTTTTGATGAAGGTTTTCTATGCCTATCAGTTCTCTGGAGAGAGCTTGCCATCGTTTGGGTGCGTCGAGACAGACAGCACAACTGCGGCACTCGTTCTTAAGTTCGTGTTGATCAATCTTGTCAACCACATCGGTACTGACTCTCTGCAAGGCGTACGTCGGCCAGCAATCGTATGCATTGGCCCATCATGATACTCATTGATGGGTCCGCACAGTCGTGATCATCTCTCGAGTGCCGCTCATCGCTGCCGACATCATACTCATATTCATCACGTGGACAAGGCTGCGCGACTACCCCGCCCTGCTGGACGTTCGACAGTCCAAGAGGCTTACGCTGTTGGATGTCCTCTTTCGCGGTGGTATGTATCTTCAAGCAACGCCGACATGATCTCGCTAACGTTCTTTGTTTACTCGCTTAGGAACCATATATTTCGTGTAGGTCCTGCACCGAAGACGGCAGTATGTCCAAAGGACTCACCGAGTACACACGCGGGACCTAGGATCCTATTCGTTCTGAACATCCTCCATCTCATCCTGTCGGCGACCGCGGTAAGCAGCGACCTCTCTTGAATCCTCTATCTGCATATGAGTATCCATGAATAAACCTTCATAGGTCGCAGGAGATGGCATCGGCGGTTACAGTCTCATCACCGAATTCACTGGCCCGTACGTGTGCGAACTACCCGAGTGGTCGCAACATGCAGCAGCCGCCCACTCACACAAAGTCCGTTCGCAGAATCATCGCGATCCTCATCTCGCGCTTCCTCCTCAAATTGCAAGAGACGAACCACACGGTCGTCAAGCTCGACGCCGATGATCCATTACATCTCTCGAGGAACGCATGGGAAAGCACGCCGAACTTCATCTCGTCCCTAGGAGGGTTCATCAACTCGGAGCTTGCCGCAGAGCCCGGTGGTGGTAGTGGTGGTGTTGAGCCGCAAGATTGCTCGCCCTCAGAGACCACAGAGGAGGCGGTAGGTGGTGCCGAGGCAGAAGTACTCAAAGTCGCCGTGTCGTTTTCGACTGCATAACCTCTCGCTGCCGCTCTCCAGAAATACCATAGACCTGTATCATCTCATGTGCTCTCTGGGCTCTCTCATCATGTCGATACCTTTGCCTGTACTCCCACTTGAGCCAACGGTGAACGAAATGAAACTTGAATTTTACGCCTCCAAGAGAACCTCTTGGGTCAGCGGACTGCGGATTGGGCAAAGTGACCTCATTGTAACATATCAAATACTCGTACATGGGTATCGTCCAAGAACATGTCAAGGCAGACGAGAGCGCTGAACAAACCCCGTGAAAAGAGGAGTCAAAGTGCGCACGGCTCGGCGGGCAGTCGACTGCGAACAGGGCTCGAAGTCGGAGCGTGTCCAAGATCATGAGAACGTCTGGTGTTCTCCCCTCGTGCCTCGTGTTGTCGGCCCCGTCATACTGGCGTGTCAGATATGTAGGTCATCAAACAGCCCTGCAGCGCCGCCCTCGCGACCGTGCCTTTCGAGAGAAGTGGGGCGAACCGGTCCGCGAGCTCTGCCGCCATCTTGGGCGAGGGAAAGAGCCTCAGGCCGCGAGACGAGTGTGCGGTGCAACGTAGTTTGCAGATGACTCCGAGGCAGAGGAGGAAGAAGTCGGGGGTGAGGACGGAGATGTACATGAAAATGGAGAGCTCTGCGAGGCGGTTTAGGGGGAGGACAAGACACTGGGAAATGAGAGCCGTAGCCGGGTCCCTGCTCGCCCGATCGCGCCTTCTCGTCTGGCCATCTTTGCAGCAACTCAAGTAGAAGTGTCGGAAGAGCCTTCTCGCAAGCGTGGGTTCGCGTGCATATCGAGACGACCGGGGCGGCATAGCACGGCTTGCAGTCGATCGTCGTGGCGAAGGATATGTGGCCATCCTGCGGGCAAACTCTGTCGAGCGCATCACGCAGCCCGCATTCTCAGCGCCGTCCTGCTCTTGCTTCTCCGAATTGGCCACGTCACGCTTGATGTCCTTGCGGAAAGCAGCGTCAAAATCCTATATGAGCACGATGGACTTATCCGTGAATTCGGCGATGACGGAATTCTGCGTCGAGTCATCACTGCTCATCTAGGTGAGGTGAAAGAATGTAACCATCGACGTTAGGTTCGTCCAGTGCCCCCGGTGATGGTGATGAAAACATACTCGACGACCGGAGCGCCGCACAGGAGTGTGGTGCGGGATGCCTGAGGTTCGATGTTGGTGTCGACAATGGACACCGGCACGAATGTGGGACTGACCACTGTACGAGTACATCTGATGAGGAGTAGTGTCCGCCAGGGCTCTACAGCGGCAGGAGTCAACCAACACCCGCGCGAGAAGGGTAGTTGCAGTAGAGGTCGCGAGGGATTTAGCAGTGAACTCGGTCCGCGGGCGAGCAGTCTGTGACCGAGCTCAAATCCGCGGTTCTGTCGCTCTCAACACGCGCTCGTCTAGAGACATCCTCAAACACGATGCAATTGGCGGGCTGGTGGCGGACGTGACAGCGCCATAGATGACTACGACAAACGCGATGCGAGAGTCGTCCGTGACTGAGTGGGAGACGAGGAGATGAAGCTTGGGTACCGCGCGCCGAGCGTGCCGAAACTCTGACTATGAGGCACCGGAGGCGAAGTACTCAAGTATCGGAGGGGGGTGTATGAGACCGCAGCGTCACCTCTGGTGGACATCCGGGAGCCTTGGCGGCCTATCGTTCCGGCCACATCAGGGTCCCAATTCGCAGAGACTGGCGATCTCGGTGGAGGATAGGCCTGACGGCGCTGTGATATCGGCGACAGTGCTTGCGCTCTGATAGCATGTGCGTGCGGGAGGCGTCCAGCCTGGGCTGCGGGCGATGACACACGTAAAACACGTGTGACAGTGGGTGGAGAATCCATGCATGACGTGGTAAAGACGACGAATGGGTCATGGATGAGGACAAGGCTATGCGACCGTGCACGAGGGGTAGGGCGGGCCATAGGAAGAAGAGGACTAGTCAGGACGGACGAACAAGCACGCAGCGTAAGTAGACTCACCTGGTCCCAGCGTACACTGTCCACGATGTGTGCCTACCCGCCACACCTTCTCTGCTCTCGCGGTGATCCTTCATGGATAGACTTCTTGAAAGCGACAGGGTAATAGTCCATGCCGCCTCATGCGGTCACTCGTCTCCGCAGGCTGTAGAAGACAAATGGCTACCATGTGGTGCATTGGCAAGAACGTGGATAGGCCGGGAATAACTGCGAGCCAGAGCCTCAAGCAAGAGTAGGCGAGGCTCTAGGATAAAAGCTCGAAGACGGGGGAAGGCTGGCAAGCACGGTAAGCGGAGGAGCAAAATAACCAGCTGTCCAATTTCGGTGCAGGGTGCTTATATTTCCAGCAGAAAGCTCAGATGTATGCCAAACGGCTGGCCAGTGCAGTGGAAAGTACGGAGTGGTGGTCGATGCAGGAGGCAGTAGGCGCTCGTCGGAAGCCGTTCGGACGTTCCGGACCGAGGACACTCGCGCGCGGCTCTTGCTCTTGCCTCCCATTCGCGTCATATTACCTCCTTCTCCCCATCTCCTACTGCGTTGTCCTCTCTCTCTGTCGCGTAGAGAGTCCGTCTTGATATCATTGACTGGTCGCCCTTGCCTCGACTCAGCTCCCGGCACCTTCAAATGCGCCACGATGGACGCGTTCTGCACTCCGTTGTGCACCTCCGAGTCCCTGGCACGCGCATACTGAATACGCGTCTTCGCATTCCGCAGACAGGTGGAAGGCCTTAATTCAGCTGTTTCGTGCAGCGCTGACCTCGACTGGCCCGCACACATGCACGTCCGTGCGCACACAATCTGAAAAGTCAAGTCTTCTCGGCTTGCGTTTCTCAGCCCGGAGGTGAGCAGTTCCGCCTTCACCCTTCCATATAAGTGCTCACCGCGATGCTTCAGACGTGTTTTCCGCGCCTGCAGAGGAAATATGGTCCCCGCGAGCCCCGAGGATCCGTACAGCTGCCAGCGCAAACGTCCCTTCTGCCCCACGCACTCGTACCGCTTGTAGAGCAGCTACCTCGACCAGATGGCCTCCCGAAATGGACAAGACACGAGCCGCAAATATGATTACAAGTTCGTCGTCGCGACACGAAGTCATGAAGACCGGATCTTCCTTCAACCACGCTCTTGAAGCCAGCACCTGTCATACTCCGAGTGAGCATCATTCGTCCTTGTAAACGTAGAGAGCAACACTAATTACTAGTACAGTATGTCAGGACGGCCTTGCACTCATATTTCGTCATCTGCACGCGATCCACCATCACTGAAGCGACTATAGTACGAGTACACTACGGCCGCTGCTGTTGGAGTCACCACGCAGCGTCGTCATGCCCTCGCATCCTTACGTAGCGCTATGTGTCACCAGCGACATCACGAATGTGCCGTCACGTTCAAGCTCGTGCTGAGGTTCTCAAGACTCCCCGTGTCGTCTGGACATCCCTACTCGCTTCACGTACGTCACGCGCAGATTATTGCTTGCAGAGCTCCCGTTGATTTTCTTGTGTCTAGCTATAGGTAGTAAATGTCAACTTACTCGAGCACGACCCTGCGATGTCGCACCATGAGTGATCTGCGATTTAAGCAAGGTGAGCCCGGAAGTGTCGATTCGTCCTCACAGTTCGATCTCCTGCTGATTCCGGTAGGGGTTCGGCAGCTGTTCATCCTCCCTCTCGACAACGGCACATCCCTCTCAAACGCCGGTTGCTCCGTCAAGACGTAAGACTCGTGCTATCAAAACTCCGCGTACGGATAGCGGGCTCACCCCTGCCGTGTGCGCCGGCGGGTCCTGTAACACCCTGCGAGCCTCGTCCAGGAGGTCTGCAAGCTGTCGAAGTCGTTATCAAGCCCAACCGGATGGTCGGAACCCTGGACATATCGCTGGATAGATGGTGTCATGGCAAGGCGGGCACTTGGCGCACCTGCGCGACTACCAACGCGCACCCGGGATGCTGGGACGATGGTAGGGCGTGTTAGTGTGGTACTTTCTGTGAACGCAGGGTCGAGAGAAGGCAAACACCTACTCGTACAGTATGCGAAACATGAGCTGGTGGGAGGCGG